>LXGU01000072.1:0-118779 GCA_001640685.1 Catunica adiposa
CCTGCATACTCTGCCACAACTTGTGGCAGATGTCGTCGTATTGTGGCTAAAATTCTAGACCATATGTAGACGTAAACCAATACAATCAATCAATACAGGCTTGCCTGGGGCACGCGAGTCTTGAGACTACGGTTGCCCGCTTGCGGAAAGGTCTTATACAGGCAGATCAGACGGCCGTACACTCTGACCAGTAACCACTTGTGGAAGCCAAGCGTCATATACTCTTCGTGAGCTTGATAGACATAAACTAATATATCAGTTAATTAATCAATCAATCTCCGGGTCACCCTTCCGGCCATACAATACAGACCCTCCATACGGGGCCCGGTGCATGTCTCACCACAAATACATGAACAAAACATAGATTAATAAGCAACAAAACAGTCAATAATTGGGGAAGGAGAAATCATGAGGATTATCATTATGAGATGTGAATCTCGGGTATCTGGTTACTGTGAAGAAGCACTCTCCATAATTCAGGAGACTGACAACAGTATCTACACGGTGAGCCAGCCGGCATCACCCTCAACCAAAAAAAAAAAAAAAAGAAGAAATAATAAAATAAGTTGGATATCTCTACAACCAAAAACGAAGGTGTAGATAAGCATTCGGGGTGGCAATTCAAATTCCAATAACGAAAGCATATCCCCAGGCCAATAGAGACACTCATGATTGTCTCCTAGTAATGTCACGCCGATTCAGGTCGCCAGTCAAATACAAACGAACTAAGGGGCTAAAAAGAACCACGAAACTATACTGTCTCAAATAACTTCGGGTCTGCCCCGACTAAGTGATACAAAAACACCGAGCAGGATCGATAAGTCGCGTGGCGTCGTCAAGTAACATGTGATGTGAAACCAGTGAACAAAAGCCTAACCCAAGAGGCATCAAAATCCAGTATAGCCAGCACTAAGGACAAGGTCTATACAAAGAGACAAGAAAAGCAAAACAACGCTACTTAAAATAAAGAAACGAAAGGAAACAGACTAATGTGAACCATACCCACAGTCGATGTTAATAGATATGACCGAAGTGGACGCCCCAAAGCCGAGAAGCTGGGGATGAGCAAAAGACGAGACAAAAGTACAACAAAATCATCACGCATCACTACTCAGCATTTCCACGCATGCTGCTGGAATGATCCTGTTCCTACATAATCTGAGCGGGGTTTTGACGGTTCTGGTACCCGCCGTTCTGCCCGCCTCTACCACCACGTCCACCACGGAAGTTGCCTCTTCCACGGCCACGGCCGCGGTAGCCCCTAAAGCCAACATCAACACTGCTCTGTCCAAAGGTCTCAACATTCTTCCGCTGCTCTTCACCCCTCCATTCACGGCCACCAGGTCTCTGGTTACCGTTCTCAGCACGATCACGGGCCTCGCTAGAGATGTTGTCAAAGAAAGACTTAGACTTGTTATAGGCAGGTTTCACTTCAATAGCAGCCTCTTCCGCCTCTTCAAGAGCTTCAGCCTCGCCAGTAGCGACAACCTCCTCCTTGTTGAACTTGGCATTCGAGCTATCAAAGTCGAAGTCCTCATCAGGGACAACCACCCGATGGTGATGTGCGGGGCGGTTGTTATTGTAACTACCACGGCCACCACGAGTGTTGTGATTGCCACGGGAGTTGATCCGCATGTTCCCAGTAGCCCGAGTAATATGCTCAACCTGGCTGGCACCAGTATCCAGCTGACCGGCATTGATCCTGGACATAGCAAGAGCGACGGCAGCCCTGGCAGCTTCGGTGGCATCGATTACAGGCTCATCGACAGGGAGAGGTGCTTTAGGAGCAGTGTCCGTTTTAGAAACAGGAGGTTGGAACTTGGGCGTAGGGGCTTGGTTGGGTGGAAGGCCCGCAGTTTGTTGTGTACCACGCGCAGCAGGGTTCCGAGAAGAGGTAATATTCGAGACACCAGTTGTAGGAGTGGGCGTAGTAGCGGAGCCGGAAGCGGTAGTGGCGGCTTGAGGGGCACCAGTAGTCGGAGCAGCTAGTTCAACGGCAGCCTTATCATTCAGGCCACCACCCTGAACAGGTCCAGGCCCGTTCATAGGGCCTGGTCTTCCAGGTCCTGTAGGGCCATTAGGACCACCGGGGCCGCTAGGCATGGGACCGTTCATACCTGGAGGGTATTGCTGATAAGGATTCCAGCCACCCGGGCCCGGAGGGTACTGCATCGGGCCATTAGGACCCCAGGCTGGAGGATAAGGCATGCCCGGGTAACCATTCGGTCCAGGCATAGGGCCTCCACGACCCCATCCAGGACCCTGAGGATAGTACGGGTAGCCAGAATATCCATTCGGTCCGGGAACACCAGGAACACCAGAACCACCGGGGGCGTTGGGCGCACCAGGGCCGCCGGGACCGCTAGATGGGCCAGCAGGACCAGGAGCCCCAGAAGCTCCAGGCTGTGATGGCCGTTTTTCGGAAAGTCCCTGGGGGGGTTGATCGGGACGACGAGACTTTAAATATGCATATGTTAGTTTAAGGCCTTTAACTCGATACAAATAACAAGATAGCCAGTGTGAAGGTCTTGGAAAGAAGGACTGTAATGGACATATCGACATGGTGTCCGTTTGTGAGATTCCAATAATATGGTTTATATCCACATTGGTTTATCAGGAACTGGTAGATTCAGTATTATAAATTGAAGAGGACTTACACCAAGGATTGCCGGGTCATTCGGAGGGACAGGTGCGGGAGCTTGAGGCTGAGGCCGAGTCTCGATGCGCAAATCCTTTACATCAGATCCTCTGAACTTGATGTATTCGTAGACGTCATCTTTAGGTGGAATGTACGCGTCAGGCGTCTCCTCGCGACCTTCCGTGCCAAACGACCGGACATTCTCGAGCGACACAGTCGACTCCTCACTGTTGATTTCATGGAGGGTACCCGAGTATCTACGCAAGCAACGGTATTAGAAAACAAACCCGTATTGGGGGCAATAATGATAAGCAAAATGCATACCTGATATTGCTCTTGCTGATGAGCGAAATTTGCGACCTGCGACGAAGCAGTTAGCACCTGAATGAATGGGAAATTTGACCAGTGCTGCTCAGGCGGGTCTTACCCAATAAACTCAGACATCGCGGGGGTTTGTTAATGCGTGAGAGGCCGCGCAAATCTTGTGATAACAAATGGAATAATACGAAATAGAAATCGAGAATAGCAGGACGGATTAAAGATAATGCCTGGTTGAAAGGACACTCAGCCCAAATCAATTAAATGGAGACTGTGAAGTGGCAAATAGAGAATCGGATGATGTAGCGGGAGGAAGGGCCAACGAGGCGCTGGTGAAAATTAATTGAACAATGAAGCAAAATACGTAGATGAAATGTGTCGCGGGGAAGAAGTTCGCCTGCGATCTAAGAAAAGACTGGTGACGCGGGGTAATTTCTGGGTAAAATGGACTACGGCAGCTGCGTGGTCTTTGGTGGGGAAAAGCTCCAAAATGGAGACGAAATACTGGAGCTCTTGACAGAGCGAGGGAGAAGAGGGTGTCAATGTTTGGGCCTCAGGTACCAATATATGATGCTGTTTGGGGGAGAAATGATTGTCGGCAACGGAAGTAATTATCTCTTTGTTCGACTAGGTTTAGGTTTGGTTACCATGAACGCAGGTACAGAACGGAATGAAACTTGGGACATATTAGTTTAAGGTGGAGATGATATCAAAACATGGAAGTGGCAAAATCACGTGGGAGAATCAGCGGCAGTAATACTAGGATTTAGTGACTGACACCTAAAAGGGTTTACAAGACAGTTTAACGTCTACACATAAACCCTTATGTTGATACATAGTCACATGATTAGGGAAGGCCCTGGTAGCTACCCCAGTAATCTTGGATTTATGCTTGGATGTCTTGATTATGGTTATTCTTCAGGGGAAAGCCTACAACCCGGGCTCCATGATATGATGCCCAGACCTCGCCAAGGATGAATGTCCAATCATTACCCATTCCAACCAGTTGAATAGCGCAGGAGAAGTCACCCATAGGCAAGGAGACGAGACAAGCACCGAAATTGGGGGGGAAGTGAAAGGGAAAAGCCATCAGAATATAGGGAATATTTCCGAGGGATCGATGGGGTGTGGGAAACCGACTAATAAGCGTAGGCTTTGTTGTAAATTAAGCCTATATTCATTATTATAACTCAAGGGTGATGGCTACTTATAATCTCCACGATGACCTAGTGAAACATCAATTCAACTTCCTTCCTTCTATTGCGCCTTCTATCACCTCAAAACCAGTCAACACCAATATACTTGTTATTTGATATCAGTCACTCCTTACGCTGAGTATCACCGACACTCATTTCACCTGCTTTTCACCACATTCACTTGACAATATATATCCATCAATAACCCAGATTCTCACTACTAAATCCGCCATAATGAAGTTCACCATCACCTCCGCCCTCACCTTCGTCACTGTCGCGTCTGCGGCCGCCCCCGCCTGCCTCCTTGCTGCCCTGGGCCCCCAAGCCAACCTCGCCGATGTCAAGTCTGTTTGCAAGAACCTTCAGAGCGCCGTCATTGGCAATATCACTGCCTCTTGCACTGATGATGCCGCTAAGAGCGCGTACTCGTCCTTTGCGGATACTTGCAAGTCTGCCGGTGTGACTGTCGGTACGTTTTACTCCACATTCCATATATCAATTGCAAGGTTATGCGACCAATTGCGCCACTTTCAATACGTGGATCCAAGTTCTTGATGTCATGAATCTTTCGTCTTGATAGTTTCGTGCATGGAATGAACATTAGACCCCACATTTTCCGGACCAAACCCTTAACTAACTTTCTTCCTAATCATGCAGCCGCTCTTGACGCCGAGTCCAAAACCTCGTCTGTTTCCGGTACTGCTTCTGCCACTGGCTCTTCGTCTTCTGTTAAGTCGACCTCTGTTAGCTCTTCCGCTTCTACCACTGCCTCCGGCTCTTCGGCCAAGTCCACCGACGCGTCTACTGCTGGTGCTGCCGCTGGCATGATGCCTTCCTTGACTATTGTCTTTTCTGGTGTTCTGGCTGGTGCTCTCATGCTGTAAGGAGAGGTAGAAGGGAAGCCATGTAGTGTATCTAGAGAGAAATGAGAGTGTATTTGTTTTTATATCCGCGGGGTTCTACGGGACTGCTGGTTTTTCGTTGTTGCGTATCATATGCACAACACTAGATGTCGATATTACAGATCATATTAATCATATTAAACTGGAGATTTCACTCCATATCTTACTAGGTTCAGTCTTAACATCTTTGAAATATGTTTTATTGTCTATATATTATATATGTCCATCGCTAACTGGGTATCCTGTCTATAATCACAATTTACTTCAAAGTGACAATCTCCTCGGCACTGGTGGGATGAATAGCCACACAGCTGTCAAAGTCAGCCTTGGTAGCGCCCATCTTGATTGCAACACCGAAGCCCTGGAGCATCTCGCCAGAACCCAGACCCATGATGTGTAGGCCAACAACCTTCTCCTCCTTACCAGCCACAATCAGCTTGTAGCTAGTGGGACCCTTCTGATCGGGCTCCATCATGGCATAGTACATAGCAGTGAAACCAGTCTTGTAAACCTTAATGTTATCCTTGCCGTATTTCTCGATAGCCTCAGGCTCAGTCAGACCAATGGAGCCAACTTCAGGGTGGGAGAAGACGACAGAGGGGATGTTATCGTAGCTAAGCTTCAGGCTCTGGAACTCCTCAGGACCAAAGACTCTGTGGGCCAGGCGACGACCGGCTGCAATAGCAACGGGAGTCAACTCAGCCTTTCCAACAACATCACCCAGGGCGTAGATGTTCTCGACGTTGGTGTTCTGGTAATCGTCGGCAACAATATACCCCTTTTCGTTAATCTTGACACCAGCAGTCTCCAGACCCAGCGTCTGGGTAGAAGGCTGGCGACCGATGGCCCAGATCAGGTGGTTATAACCACCATCAGTAGTCTCGGAGCCATCGTCGCTCTTGTAGGTGAGGGTCAGAGTACCGTCAGCAGCCTTCTCGATCTTGGTGAGGTTGGTGTGCTTGTGCATGTTGACACCAATGCGCTCGTACTCAGCAGTCATCTTCTCCTGGATCATGGGATCGAAATGGCGCAAGAAAGTGTTGTGGCGAATGAACATGTGGGTTTCAGTACCAAGAGCGTTAAAGACACCGGCGAACTCAACACCAATGTACCCGGAACCAACGATACCAACCTTCTTAGGCTGTGTCTCAATATCGAAGAAACCGTCGGAGTTGATACCATATTCGGCACCAGGGATTGCAGGAGGAGGCGAGGGCTTACCACCAACAGCAATGAGAATCTTCTTGGCGCGGATGAGAGAGGTGGTTCCATCCTCGTGGGCAACCTCGACCTCGTTCTTTGAGACAAGCTTGCCCCAACCAGCGACATAGTCAACAGAGTCGTTCTTGAGGTTGCGCTCATAAATGCCGTTCAAGCGGAGAATATAAGCATCACGCTTGGCCTTGAAGGTAGCCCAGTCGAAGGGGGCAGTCTGAGAGTAGGAGAAACCATAGGACTTGGCCTCCTTGATGGTATCGGCGATGAAGGCAGCGTTAAAGGTGACCTTCTTAGGAACGCAACTAGAAGAGGGGAAATATGTTAGTAACAGAAAATGACATGGCTACCTAGCTATCTGATGATGACAAGACTAACCCGACGTTCACGCAAGTACCACCAAGACGACCACCCTCAATGATGGTAGCCTTGGTACCGTACTTGGAGGCGGCCATACGAGCCGCACCGAGACCACCGGAACCACCGCCGATGACGAGGAAATCGGTTTCCTTAGTAATGGGAGCCATGATGCGCGACGAGTACGAAATGTGGCGAGAGATACCGGAAAGACGAGCCGAAGATGAGATGATAGCGGGGGTTCTACTTCTAGTAGCGGACGAAAATATGGTAGAATAAAGAGTAGGAATGCGCATTGAGGGAAAACAGGTGGACACAAAGCTTGAATGCTTGCGTCAGAATAGGGTGGGAATATGTGCTTTTATAGTGGACGCGGGGTGGGATGCTGCGCTTGAAGAGCTCGCCGAGGGATGATAAAGCAGTCTGCGGGTTTAGGAGCGAAATCCGACCCAGAAAAATTAGTTAGAATAAGACGGGAGTGATGTAACTCAAACCTGAAAGTAGCATAAGCAAAGCGAGGCGGATATTTTGAGGCTCTTGTGAGTAAATTCAAGGTCTAAAGCTTGAAGTTTTTGTTGTATTTTTAATTGCGTTTGTGAGCCTTAGAGGGTCCCTTCCTTCCAAGATCAGACGTGGGGCACACCTTCCCAAAATCATGTCCAGAACCGAATAGTTGAAACCACATCCACGGCGAAGTGTCCTCGAGAATAAGACGCCGAGTCCCCTCATAGGGATTGATCTATAATAAAATATACATATTTGGGTAATTTCTTTACTGCATGGGCTTGTAGCTCAAGTCAAAAAAATCCAATACAGTTTCTAGTTACGAAAGCAATATTATGCAAGCCGCGGGAGAACCTTCTATAAACAGGCAATATCGGAGGGCTTGGTTCGGCGATCGAAGGTGAACCTAGATTTACAGTTTCGCACGTCGCCGACTATTTGTCAGCGAGGATGGAGATAGAGACTAAGTGTGATAATGACGCAACCCAGGAAGCGGGAAGTATTTGAAATACAAAGCCCAATCATATTGCTGTAACCCTCGGGGTTGGATTAGTGCAAGTTGTACTGGCTTGAGTTTATATACATGTAGTCACATTAGAAAATGTTATATGGTTCGTTCTTTCTGTTGAACTCGAAGTTTACTTTATTGAAACACTCTGGGCCGGCCAGTTGTTTTCTAAGGGTTGTATATATGTATTATATTAGGGTTGTGTGTAATAGTGATGACTAATCATTTATTTGAACATCGTTCACATATGCAAACCCCGATATCTTTCTGTATTGTAATGCATCAAGTATCGCGCTGTCACTCATCGACTTATTGCAGAGCCAGTGCCTGATATCACTTGTGGTTTACTTTTTGATATTAGAACTACATTTCGAATCTCAGGCTCACCACAATCTCAAGCACAATCCCCTCCAAAGTTACCCCTAATACACATTTCTCATACTCTTCAACCTCATTAATTCGTAATCTCAACCCTTATTCTACCCTTAACTCATTTCACCTTCTTCAATGGCAGACAACTTTGATCTGGATGCGACCTTCATTCCCGCATTACACAAGCCGGCAGCTCTCCTACCTATCACTAAACATCATGACTCGCTTCTCTACACCTTTGAGACCTATCCGGTGACCATAATCATCGGTCAGACGGGATCAGGCAAGACCACGCAGATCCCACAATTTCTCCACCATGCTGGATGGTTCAAAAATGGTAAACAAATGGCCATAACCCAAGTGAGTCTTTCTTATATCTCATAGCCACTATGGTAGTCTAACTTGTAATATAGCCTCGCCGGGTAGCGGCTACCACTATCGCCGTCCGTGTCGCTCAGGAATTTGACTGTGAAATCGGACAAGAAGTTGGCTATGCCATCCGCTTTGAAGACTGCACCTCCGTAGAAACTCGAATCAAGTTTATGACAGATGGTCTGTTGGTTCGTGAGGCTTTGATGGACCCGCTACTCTCACGGTACTCGGTCATCATGGTAGATGAGGCACATGAAAGGTCGCTGAGTACTGATATACTCTTGGGTCTGCTTAAGAAGATTCGTCAAAAGAGACCAGATCTTAGGATTATTATCAGTAGTGCAACTTTACAGGCAGAGCAGTTCTTGAAGTTCTTCGACGCGAAACCGCAGAAGAGTGTACCTCCGCCATCAGCTGTAACATCTGCCGCAACTGAAGAGGATGAGGACGACCCTGAGAAGCCTTTCTGTAAGATTGTCAGCATTGAGGGACGGACATTTCCTATCAGTATAATGTACCTAGAGCAGCCAACAGAAGACTACGTCACTCGGTCGGTGCAAACTGTGTTGGATATCCACGAGAAAGAAGGTCATGGCGACATCCTCGTCTTCCTGACAGGCCGGGACGAAATCAATAAGGCTGTCGACGCTATCGGTGACTACATTGCCGGCAAGGATCCCGGGCCGAATGGAACTATTTTGGCTCTGCCTTTATATGCTGGTCTCTCCACAGAACTACAGATGCTCATTTTTGATGAGACACCACCAAATACCCGCAAGGTAGTGTTCGCTACCAACATTGCTGAAGCTTCATTGACGATACCTGGTGTTGTGTATGTTGTTGATTGTGGCTTTGCAAAGATCAGAACATTTGATCCTCAAACTCGACTATCTACATTGACCATTGCCCCGATATCAAAGGCATCAGCAGCTCAACGTGCGGGAAGAGCCGGTCGAACAGCTCCGGGGAAGTGCTTTCGGCTGTACCCAGAGTCTTCTTTTACCTCAATGGCACAGTTCGGTACTCCCGAGATCCAGAGGGTTGATTTGTCACAAACTATCCTTCAACTCAAGGCTCTGGGTATCGATAATGTACTTCGCTTCGACTATCTCAGTCCACCACCGGCCAAACAAATGCAGTCCGCTTTGGAACTACTTCATGCTCTTGGAGCCCTTGATGACTACGCCAAGTTAACAAAGCCTCTTGGTCTCCAAATGGCCGAACTTTCTGTGGAACCTATGACATCTCGAGCTCTCCTCGCGGCTCCAGAGAGAAACGTACTCAGCGAACTTCTTACTATTTGTGCCATGATGTCAGTGGGAGGCTCTGGGAGTATCTGGATCACGACTGCCGATGGAGGTGAGCGGGCCATGGAAGAGCACCGTCATCTCTTTGCCGCTGAGGAAGGTGATCTTCTCACGTTACTCAATGTCTATACCACCTTTGTGACGTCTGGAAACAAGGAGGCCAAATTCTGTCATAAGCATTACTTGAACTACAAAGCACTTTCCCGTGCTATCAGCATTCGCTCTCAACTCAAAAAGATGCTCGAGCGTTTTCAGATTACTGTTGACGAGCCTGCATATCTCTCGACATCTGGAACTACGGTCACGAATCCCAGAAGACCTCCAGTGTCTTCCAGGCTGTCGGCTGCTGTCACACGTCCGCGAACCCCACAGATTATCAAGGCTATTATCGCTGGGTTCTTTGCTAATGCAGCCAAGATGCAGCCAGATGGGACATTCAGGAGCGTCTCGGGGGCAACTTATTGGCCTCATCCCACATCTCTGATGTTTAGGAGGAAAACGGAATGGGTGGTATTCAATGAGGCGATAGAAACGGGAGGGAAAACATATATCAAGGACATCACGGCTGTTGAAATGGACTGGTTGTTGGAAGCGGCTGGTGGATTCTATAAACTGAAAAAGATCTAATACGGAGTAGCAATATAGCAATATGTAGAAGATGCAGATACAAAATGTCTGATGGTATCTATATTCTCAATTTCATGTGGTAAGGGTTGCGGTCCTTGTCATCGTCTCGATGTACCAACAACAGGAACTCGGAGATTACGGGTGTCTAACCTCCAGACTCAATATCAACCCTCAATTTCCTAGTCATGGTCTCAGGGCATCTAGCCAACAAAGCAAATAAAGACCCTTCAAACGTATTAAATACCTCAGCGGCGGGTTAAAAATCCAATCAAATTTCTCCCTCTTCACATGGAGAAATTCCCAAACATCTGGGTGGTAATTTGTCTCGACTGGCTCTTTCTTATCTGTCCCCCTTCAAACGCGAGCGATATCTTTGGTTCCTGACACTAGGCTTAATTAAGGCAAATGCATAATGACAGAGGTTACTTAGGCTGGGATTTGAAGGCTTTTTTTTCTTGTCATTTTTACTTAGTGGTGGCTTTTTTTTTAAGATGACTTAGGAGTTGACAGACGCTTAATTGTGTCTCTGAATGCTCTAGTTATCGTGTTAAAAGTTCGAATTTTTGTGGCATTAATGGTCATATTGTCAATTTTCACAAATTGTTGGTTGCGTGGGTCGGCAGGATCATCGGCACTTACCTTGGCCATAGTGATCTTCTCTGTTGCTAGGACTCCCGAAGCGAAGATGGGCTTTTTTTCTCTCTCGGTACATTGCCTTTAGGGAACATTGACCTTCCTCGCACTAGAATTGTTGTCATTGCAGCTGTCGTTATTCAGAAGGTGAATGGCATGCATGAGACAATATCATTTCGGTAGGGGGGAATGGAGTCAGCTGTGGAGGCTATCCGGGGAGGGCGGTGGAGGTTCATGGTGAGGTCTTTGGTTTTGGGAGGGTGGACAGTATGTTGGGTTTGGCATTGCTCGCTTCGGCCTTGTTCATCAGAATATGGGGTCATAGCAGCGATGGAGCTATGGCGGGGAAGGAAATGTGGGAAATGGTTTGTGATAAAAAGAGGGAGATTAAGTAAACAACAGTTTGTTGACATGTTGATGTTGAGTTATTTTGTGGTGAGGTTTGTAACAGCCAGTTGTGATACTATCGTGAAGCTATTGTGGTAATTCGTAGCGGTGACACGATCGTGATGAGGCTCACCGCCTAAGCATAGCAGTCACGCATTATGCATGCTTGAATGTACTGAATGACCAACCAATATATGTAATAAAATGCTAGTAATACTAAAAAGCCCAGATCCACATTCTATCAGGCCAAGTTTCCAGCTTGTCCACATATATACATATTTTCCGTTACACGCCATATTCGCATGTGCATCGACCAGGGAACATAGTCAGTCCAATGTTCTCTTATATCCATACTGCCTTATTTACACACATACACAAACACCATTAAACACCCAAGTTGTCCGACATGAACTTTTCTAGAAATTCACCTACACTGTCCTTTCTGCACCAAGCCGTCTAAAGTCCATGGGGTTTGCCGCCAAATCACCAAGAGCCGCAACCACAAAAATCTCGTATTCCATACGCCAGTGGAAACAAATGGAGACGTAATCCTGATAAGCGACGGGAGCGTTCATGTAGTGTAGCTGTCACTTTATTCAACTGGCGGCGTTTTTTTCTCGTATCCACGGGGTAGAGGAGCTTAACAATGGGATTACAATCGAATGTGCACAGAATAGTCATTTAGATCCCTGGAAGTGACCTTGATGATGCTAATATGGATTTATGATCGAGATAATGATGATGTGACGTATACTTTGTCTTTGTTTTTGTTATTTATTGTTTATATAAAAACTACATGCTATGAAATATGTATAACAAGGGTTACTACTTTTCTTTCGGTCTTCTATAACCCAGCACTTGTCGGCAAGCCCACCAGCTTCGATTTGGGGCTGAGCGAGTTATCACTAGACACACGCCTCTGTATCTCGTCTCCCCTTTTCTCGCCACGCTCCTGGCACCGGACAATCAGGGAGGAATCTGGTAATTTCACCATCGGCAGGCGAGCCCCAGGTCTTGACGATGAAGGAGGAGCTAATGGACCCAATTGATGCTCTTTGTGCATTCCGCGGATTCACTTGAGGCGGTCAATCAGGAGGAATGAACATTACGAATAGAAGCGGCAGAGAATACCAGAATTCTAAAATGTCTAGATATTGGGTCTTGGAAATAGTCGATCTTCGCATGGATAAGAGACAGAGACGGCCGATGTGATTTTTAAATTTGGGTGTCGATGGGACACAGCCTTCTAGTCTGGAATGGGTTAAGTGAGCGAGTTGATTGTATCTGTCATCTAATTATAAAACTTCGGCATATCACATGATTTACACGGGATCAGTTAACGGTTTACGAAACACTGTATCTATTGTATTCATTCACAGTGTATCAAGACCCTGAGTATATCATCATCATCATCATCAACTTTTAGCGGCTTATATTAATTTTTATATGATATAATTATACGGTTAATCTAGCGACTGCCATCCCCATAAAAACTACCAGCCCTGTACATCAGCCACCCACGGAACTAACTTCGTGAGCCACGGATATAGGAAGCTTCTGAAATCGTTTAGACATGGCTCGTAGTAAATGAGGTACTGGTCCCATCAGGGTTATCAGGGCATCTTGGCCACGATAGAAATAGATCGTCATAAGCAACACGAGGTATCGGCCACTCAATGAAAGTCACGGCTTTGATAATGTGTTCACCTCGTCATGTGTTAGTGTGTCCATGAGGCGACTAACCATATATTTTCTTCCTGTGAAAAAGGCGTGCTAACCCAGACAATGATGAGGTTAACGAGCAATTGCTGAAGTAGCGATACAAATTCGCCACTTGGTGTCCCAGGGTGAGACTTTGAAATAATGGGGTTTCGACGCTAGATGTGCTATTGGTTTAGCTTCAGGGGAAACCCAAGCTTTAGAGCTCCCAAAGGAGGCAATTGACAGCTCTAACCCTCATTTGTGCACACAATTGGGAGAGATGTCCAATTAGCCGATGTCAAATATCGCTTTTCCAGACAGTTATGCCATCACGATCTTGTCCGTTGTCGAACCGCTCACAGAGAAATTGGACTGCGTCTTTTTTTTTCTTTCTCGTTACAATTTCACCAAACTGGCAGTTTCTAACCGTCACATTGAAGCAACCAAATACACTGGCCAATAAAACATAGTTATATCCCTCTGATATCCCATACCTTGCTGTCAGTGCAGGGTCTTCTTTGCTTCGGTATTTTTCTCTTTTTTTATTCTTTTTTTTTATGCAAATGAAGAACAAAAATGTCGAATTAACCCGTCTTGTCGCACTTATGGTACCTGCATTTTGCATTAAAAAAATGCCCTTCCGCTTTTCACAGCCCCTGTCAAGCGCCTCATACATTTATCTTTCCTTCTCTGGCCGTTCCTCTTTCCCTTCACAAGAAAATACTTTATGTTGATTGGTGAAATAGTCTTATGTGGGTGGGCGCCACTGGATGAGATTTGGCAATGACTTCTTAAGCTAGAAAGTCACTGCATATATACTGGAGACAGATCCTCCCTTCCTTTAGGAACAGTAATAAAGTCTATATATCTTAGCTTGGGATGGGGACGAGAGATAAATGGCGGCGCAAGTTCATGTTACCCCTGGGTTGCACGAACCCCTGTTCCTTTGACTTTGTTGTATTGAGCGCATGGAATTTGAGAATTTAAGGTAATATCAAGAGGTCAAATCGACAATTGTTATTGGTAGGGTTTTGGGTGAATTGAATGCCAGTTTTTGCTTGGCTGCACTACTGCGTCAAACGGGACACTTGATTCTCACGTGTGGAGGTCTTTCTAGTTATTGTTATTTCCTTGATTAGTAACAAGAAGAGTCAGTGCCTTCTTTGTATGTTTGAAAACTTGTACGGGTAACTTCTGTAGGATCTCTCAAACAGTAAGCGCCCACAGAGAACCAATTGTCCGATTGAGTCCAGATCCTGACAACGTTCTCTGCGGCTAGTAGGCAGAGCGGGTGGGTTACTATGCTTGTCATCTCTGTGCTCTTTCTGATATTCAAGTTATATAGTAGTTAGGCCATGAGTTTAACACAAATTATTGCATAAGCAAGTCCCGGACATTCATCTGATCAATGCCAAACCCAATACACACTCAATATTTCCTATACACACACAAGCTTTGAGTCAAGATTGCATTGCGAGAACACCACCATCTATCTCCCTCAACGCCACGCCCCCCAGACATCTATCATGGGCTCGTGCTTCTGTTTGTGCTTGTGCTTGCCGGGGCCGGGGGTCATTCCTTGCCATGCTCACCTACAGACTCACTCGCCCTCCGTAGGACTACCCAGCCGCCATCGCTCTTGCCCAAGTAAGACCGTTTAGCATCGCACGCTCATTCCACTTGTACAATCTATGTCTTGTCCACCCCCGTCCACCCGTGTCTAGGGTAGTTCTCAGCGGGCAGGAGCGCCCGTCAGTACCTGTAATTGCTGTGCGGTTAGGCAACTGAGGGCGGCGGATTTCCTTTTCTTATCCCATCGCCTTCTTCCTTTTTGGTCTCCATCGCTCTCTTCTTCTCCCTCCTTTTCCCTCACCACCAAACCACATTCGCTGAAGGTGCTACCTTTTGCTTCATTTTGACTTTTAGTCTGATTTCAGACGGTTCATTCCTTCAACTTGTGCTTGCAACTTCGCGTTTGTGTGTTTTGATTAATACTTCAAAGTCGTTCTTTAACGATAGTCACTCATTTCCCAACTACTATTAACGAGCACTCTGCATCGCCAGTTTGCCCACTTACATTCGTTAAATTCCTCCATAGTCGAATTCCGAGACCTCGTAACAGGAATCTGCCATTCGATAGTCTTCGCCTTGTAATTCTCTTACCTTTTTTCTTCTATAACACAAACCCCAGACAAGAACACTACCAAGACGTCGACCGTCACCGCCAGTCTCCAACGACATCTTCGCTGCTGCTTGTTAAATACTGAGACCCGACAACTTTTTGTGGATTACCTGCCAGTTTTGACATTACTGTCTTGATAATATCTTGATATAAACAACTTCGCCGGCTATGCTTATTGTGTTTTGACAAGAACCTGAAATTCTTCATTCGCACTCACTTGTTTCGACGACTTGTAACGACTTTTATCACTGGCATATTCATTGTCCTTAATTCGACATATTTTACGCATTTTCACAAACGCATTAGCAATGGTTCACCCGGCGTATTCCAATGAGGCGTACCGCCTTGGGCCTCGGATTCCGTTGTTTGAGAGAAATCTTTCCCCCAACAGCCATATTCTTTTGGAGCCTGCGTCGCCTATCCTCAACATCAGAGATACTTCATCCTCTGTATCTCCGGACTCTATTTGTGATAAAGATAGCAGCTCAAGTTTCTGCGAGAAGCCTTACCAGAGCAAAAACCTAAAGGTTCCTATCACAATTTGTGTAGCGTGAGTTATTATCCCCCCGAGAACATTACCAAAACAAAACCAGACTCGTAATTTCTAACTTGTTATAATAGTCTCCCTCTGGTTGCTGCTGCCGGTGCTTGCATATACTTCTGGAATAAGAACAGACTTCGTGAGCGTCAAGAAGATCAGTTAGAAGCTGCTCGTGATTATGATTACGGTATCGATGAGAGCCAGTTGAAGGGAAAGAAGAAGAAGACCCTCCCCAACGGGCTGGTTGCTAGTGAGAAGTCTACGGGCATGCACCGTGGTCAGGTGTCTATGGATATGAACTTGTCCTCTCCATACTTGCTGCCACCGAAACTCCACGAGTCCCGCGAGTCTTTGAACTCTCTGGCTCGCACTGTTGATAGTGACCATGACCCTTACCGTCCTGTCACTTCATATGCCAACAGTGATGTTGGTTCAATGCGCTCTTTCCGCCGTGACAATAATGATGCCGCGTCAACCTATGCACCATCGACTCGTAACAATCGCATGAGTCTGATGCCTACTTCTCCCGCCACTGCTGTGACCAAGGATCCTTTCAACCAGCCTGATGTCCCCGACATCCCGCCTACTCCCCGGTCTATACACCCTCCCCGTTCGCCTCTCAGTGCTTCTCACACACCCGAGGACCCCTTTGCCTCGCCTCTTGACAGCACGACCTCTCTGCCCTACCCTGATAACAACAGCAACGCCCACCTGGACATTGGTCTTGCTGAGATGCCTGGTGTCCAGCAACCCCCTTCTGCTATGCTCCGCGGTGACCAGCACGTTGATATGCCTGACCATGCTTATCACATGGCTGCCGAGCTTCCCGATGAGTCTCACAACATGTCAAACTTTGATCTTGGAAACATACCTCCTCAACTGTCGATTACTATTCCTGGTCCCGAGGGTAACGAGCACGCCTCTCAGGCCCCTTACCCAGAGACCAATGATATCCAGCCAGCTTACCCCGAGGATGAATATGATGAGCCCCGTGGCCGTATGGCTCGTCGCTCTCTTGATCTTTCTGGTGATAACTCTGGTGCTGGTGACTTCCTTGCTGCTCCCTCTGCCCAGGGCAAGCGCATTTCTGTTGGCATGCGTCCTCTGCCTCCTTCGGACATCACGGATACTGAGGACCCCGAGTACCGTGCCAACCGTATTCGTTCATTCTACAAGGAGTACTTTGAGGATTACACCAAGGCTGATGCTCCTGCCATGCCTGCCATGCCCCGCAAGTACCAGAACGGTGGTCAGGGCTCCTACGATGACAGCTACATGGGCGATGCCTACATGGACCCCAACTCCAAGCAGTTTGTCATGCCTTATGCCCAACCTATCACTCGCCGTGCTATGACTCCTCCTCCTGGGGGCGCTCGTCGCCGTGGTCCTGCCCCTCGCTTCCGTGCTGACTCCGCTCTTGGCCCTCGCTCTGGTTCTTCTGCTTCCCAGATCCGCCCTGGCTCTTCAGCCTCTGGTGTGCCCCGGAAGCGTGGCCCCCCTCCTGCCCCATTATCTACTCTGCCTAACCCGTCTAAGCTTACTGATGATGGCCTTGCTCTCATCAGCGCTGGTGACTTTGCTCCTCCTCCCAGTCTGGCTGATCGCGTTGCTGGTCGTCCTCAGAGCCCTACTCTGGATAAGATCGCTTATGCCCCCAAGAAGCCCATCGCCACTCCTATTCTCGGTTCATTTGAAGAACTTCCCGCCATGCCCAGTGCCCACATGCTTCGCAAGTCTTCACAGTTCACTGCCCTTGATTTCGCCCCGCCGCGTAGATTCAAGGATCCCGAAGATGCCAGTGACGCTGGCTCTATCCGGAGTAACCGCAGCGGCATGTCTTCTGCGGCCGCTCAGGCTGTCAGGAATGGTGCGGGTAGAGTAAGCAGACTTCCAGGTGACACCGTTTTCAAGGCCAACGACATGTCTGCGCTGAAGCCCTCTTGGGATCTTCGGCATTAGATACGGCGTTGAGTTAAGCTTATGATTATGAAAAGACGGAGAGTGGCAGACAGTCCTAAGCAGGGATACAGAGCAGGCAAACGGACATGAATCAGTAATGATTTCTTTTTTTTCTTTTTCGGAAGGGTGAGCATTTGCACATGTTGTTTTTTCTTGGTTTATATCTTTTGGCAGATCTTTTTTTCTGGAAACTATGCAGGTTGTTTCTTGGTCTTTTGTTTGGGTGTTCGTGGTGTCTCCTTCTTCTGGATGAGGGAACACTGTGAATTTGATGGGCTTCGCTGGAGCATATTGTTTTGTTTTTGTTTGACATCATTGCGTCCTTCTATATAGACGAAGAGCATTTGGAAATTCGGCCTGTATACTTCAATAGCAGTCATCGTGATGTTCACATAGCTGTCAATGTTGTAGTACTGGTCGAGTGCCATCTCTTGGTTACACATTGGTTTTGCATAGCAGCCACAGGGTGTTGTTTTCTTTACGCCTGGTTGATTTTTGATTTATTATTTCCTCTCTACTTTTGTTTTCTTTTTGATACTGGAGGGTGTTTATATACTGAGTTGTTCCTTGTAATCTTCTTTCTTGTTTATGTATCGGTGTATCTTTTCTTTTGTGTATGTTTGTAACTGTGGTTGGTACATTTGGAGATATCATGTATACGGTGACTAAGACGTTGACTGGAGTGTGAAAAAAGCATCGTCTGCAGCGATATTTTGATTCGATGTGAAAAAAAAAATTTCAAGAAAAGATATATCGAAGCCGGTCGTAGAAACCGGGCGAGAAGACTAGAACCCCTCGCGGGACTCGAACCCGCAGCCTTCAGATTAGAAGTCTGACGCCCTACCATTGGGCTAGAAGGGCTATGGTCGTATTCGTTGGAGGCGGAGAATCTATTGAAGCCTAAGATGCTGGCATAGTGGGGCGAGAACAGGAATTGGTTGGTTAATTAATACTTTGCTTTGTCTTTCACTTTTTGCTTATTAGCAAAAGGCGAGGAGGGTTTTGACCTTGATGGTAGCTTGATTTATCATGTTTTCACATATAAGAATATATATTTGATTTTTTTCCTTTGTTATAACATTTGAAGCCTTCTAGGACATATATTGTGACAGAGCACTTGGACTTTGTTTTTCATTTGACGAGAGTAAATGTCTTACATGAAAGTAAGACCAACTGCTATTTTGATATGCAGGTTTTGCCTCTGGCATGTGCCATATGTTTCAATAGACGTAGCATTCGACAAATCTGCATTCATCGATAATCCAGCGAAAAAATGTACAATTGGACTGACATACGAACTTGGTAAGTTTCAGGATTTCCTTTTAGAACATATCAACAAGTGCGGTTGCTAGTTGTTTCTATTGTCTTTAGTGGCAAGTGACTGCTGAAGATAATGGCGGAATATCGGATGGTGCTGCGCCATGTCATATTTCCTAAAATAAATATGTTGATAGCGAGAGAAGCAGGGGATTCGTTGCGATTCTTAGTGGCTATGGAATTCTATTCTTGAGGATGGGAGATGTTGTCGTCAAGATGGCATGTGTAGTGGATAGACGAGACGAGGAAGCCATGTGCGGTGGCTGGTCGTACAGTGGGAGACAGGTTTGAAATTGGGAGCGTTTTCTTGTGAAAACTGAGTGAGTTATTTGGGGGGGAAATAATGAGGCGATTTTGGCCAGTTTGAATTTGATAGTTGATGATGGCGGATGGTCAATGGGCACGCACGGACTGTGATCATTTAGTTGGTGATATGCATGATTAGGTTGGGACGAGATGATGGCTTTACGTGGATAAACAAGAAGGATAAAGAAAACAAAGGATATATCGTGAGATCCTACAGCGGAAGGCTTCTATTGTCTTTGAACAAGGTAGTGCCTCGAGGGAGATATTTTGAGACAGAATATATCCCTTGATGTACATAACTATACATTAAAAAAAAGAAAATGCATTTGTAAGTGCGCTGTGGTTGCTTACCTGTTGGTTTGTTGGCTGATCACGATTCAAGGAAATTAGGTTGATTCCCTTTTTGTAGGTACTTTCAAGATGTGAGGATGACTTTTGTCACAAATGATATCTGCGTTCGTATATTATGAGACATTGCCTGCATTTTGACTGAGTTCCATGTAAATGCCGTATATGTGAGTCGACAGCATCATTAGCATGGTCTCCCTATTATCCCATCCCTACCCGTAATATTACACTCACGATAACTAAAGCGTTTATTGCGTTTGCTGTCGATATCGTCACCATTAACGTCGTAATTTCCTCCTCAGGTCCCCTCCGTTAAGGGTCTTCCCTCCGCCATGATACGCCCAAGCCAATCAACTGATGAGGGTATTCGGCTCTCCAACATAGACAGACACACGTAGTAATTACCCGTCAAACAGTGCCACTGGCCGATATATCCGCTTAGCCAGCCATCATCTCCAATTTATCCTGCTATTTAATTAAGCCTAGTGGGCCCAATATCTCTCCAAGTTGTGATTCTTGGAAGTCTTTCCGATCTTTTCGAGTTAGATGGTCTTCTATGATCTTTGTGATTGATCGTCGCAGTTGTCTTCGCCTCACGCTGATATACGATTTCCAGAACCAGTAAGTTTGATAATCCTCTCGCGTTGCCCAGCTGGTTAGAAGCCATGCCCAAAAAGCACATTTCAACTCCCACGCACGTCGGCCTCTACGAGACTCAACATCCATAATCCACGTACATTGACCCATCAAATCCACAATTCCAAGAGCTGCTAAAAAAAAATATTAAAAAAATATTAAAAAAATATTAAAAAAATATTAAAAAATTATAACAAATAAAGAAAGCAGACAAAAGAGCTCTCACATTGCATTCCATTACTGCCCATCATCCAATCCTCATTTACAATCCGGAAAAAACAAAGCAAAGATTCTTGTCGTTGGCTGCGTTGCTAGTTACGGACCCATCATTTGGCTTGATCATCGCCAGGGCTCTATCCCCACCGCTGAATTCTGCGATCCCCATTAGCCGAGCCAACCGTGGAATCGCCCCTCCCGATACGAGCCAGTGATAATTCCTACGCTTACCTCCATCAATCTGTTCCTGCAGTTATTCACCACCACTACCATAGCATAACTCATGGCACAAATTGTCCATATCGTCATACCATCGCCAAACCTTACCGTATACAGTCTTTGTCTACAAACTCATATTACACAGTCATATTACACACTGCGTCTTTCTTCATCACCCATCAATTACATCAGGTCACTTGTCAGCTCATAGGGGTCCCCATACACCAACAACAATCTCTCCTCTTGCCCCCAGCGCTCACCCGCAACCAAACCAAGCGTCTTCCTTAGCCTCTTTCCCTTTCCGTCCCTGGGCTCCTTCTTGCTCGTGTCTCGTGGATTCCTTGAATTTTCACGTCTCATTCCTTGTGGTTAATTCTTTTCTTTCCTTTTGGTTTTAGCTCATTCCTAGTGTTGATTTTCTTACACTCCTTTTATATCTCTTCTTTTTTTGATTGGCTTTTTTTTTTCTTTCTCTTCTGTACGAAGACTCCGCCGCGCTGCCTCGTGGATAATTGTGTCAATTAATCTTTGATTATATTATTTTTTAGTTTTTAATAGGCTTTTTTTCGTTTTGTCTTCATACCAGACCCAGAGAAACTCTCGTGCGGCCCGCCGAGTTGTTTTATATTTGCGGGGATCTTTCTGGGGATCTCTTTTTGTTTTCCTTTCTATCTTTCTTGTTTGAATAATATATACCCTAAAGGTAAGTCGATTGTTGACGATATAGACGGCATGACGATCGATGAATACACATCCCCAGATATGCACCTAAATCTACATCCTCGAAGCAAACACTTTACCTTCACGTACCCATAACCATCACCATCACCATCACGAACCACAATCCAATATTACGTTACCACCGCGCCCACCTGCACTGCCAGCTTCCCGTCACGTTTGTCCCCTCCCAAGTCACCCATTGGCCCCGACCCTCGCGGCCCCAGCCAAGAAGCCAGAAACCCAGCAAGCTAGCATACTTGCCCATCATTGTTCGTTTTTTTACTCTTTGTGTCGTTCTCGCCAAATGGATATTCGGCGCGCCTCGCCACTGCGTTGTCCAGGCGTCCTTGTCAGTTATGTTCACTGGTGCTGCACAAGCAAGCACTAAGGGTGGCCGCTAGGGTCTAGTGGCAGTAATGATCTCCGTCGTGAGGCGACCCCTAGTCTTCTTGTTTACGAAACATTCTTTGGGTTCCTGGCTGGCTGGAATGCTCGCATCGAACAGCTCAAGGTTTTCTTGCGTTCCAGAGGGGAGACGTGGATAATGGCTTTGCTGGGTTGCCAAGGCCGTTTTTGGAACAGATGGTCCTCGGCAGCTGTTTGGGAAGCAGTGTCTGGAGCTGGCGGTTTTATGGAGAGTCGCATCGATGATGAGATGATGAAGTCTACTGCAGAATTAGCACGGATAGATTTTATGATCTAGCAGGTGCTTTGGCAGGACAGCGCAGCAGGCATTGATAGACTGAAAAGCTATGCATCATCAATGCGACGAGTACGGAATGTGGGACATACAAAGAATGGGAAAAAAGGGCGCACCAGCACCAGCACCCAACACCCTTATTTCTATTTTTTTTTTATATCTCCAGTTATTTGGGATAAGTTGGCGAACGGACTAGGTTCGTTAGTGCTATTCTGGCTGGCCATTGTTTTCTACATCGTGCCATGGGCTTGATAATACCCTGACGTTACTTGTCCCAGCTCTGCCTCGCCAGGCTCTTTTACCATTCTTTCCTTGTTTGCATCCCCAGGAGGTGGTTCAGATCGGATTCGACCCCAGATGCAATAACCTAATAGTCGCAACTTCCCTATCTAGCTGTCTTATCCTGATCTTCTTGCCCATTTTTCGCTTTCCTTATCCGTCCCTTCCCTTTTAGTCATTTTCCTTTTATACTTTCCTAGCCCGTTCCTGTCATTTTTTTTGTTCTCCTCTTATCTGTCTCGTCGTCATTGTCACTATATATCTTTCCATATGTCGCGGAGCACTTGCTAATCATTAATACCTGTTTAATTCAGGCTCTCTCTTAATCTTACTTTAATCGAGATGTCGGGTATCTCGAGTACGGTTCTTGCTACTTTGGTGGCCACTGACAGCGTCGCTTCCACGCCCGCCGCGACTCCTGGAAGCGATCCTGCTGCCGCGGCCACACCTGCCGCATCTTTAAATGATAGTTCTAACGCTGCCTCCCCTACACCAGCCGCTACTCCGGCCGCTACCTCAGCCGCCGACCCCAACAATGCGACACCATCTGTTGCTCCATCGCCCGCAGCTTCTAGCGAATCTCCTGTACCTCTCCCGACGTCTTCGGTAGTTGTCTCGCCTACCACAGAAGTGCTGCCGACAACTCCTAGTGCTGAGACCACACCGCCTGCCGTGACGACTCCCACGGTTACCCCGGGGCCCACTACTCCTACACCAGCCCCATCGACGACTGCTGTGCCGCCTACAACTCCGTCATCTTCTGTGGTCGTTCCGCCGCCGCCGGCATCATCTACCACTATTGAGACTGCCGCGCCCTCTACAACCTCGGCAACATCTACCCTTTCCACATCCACCCTCGTCCGCACTATCACGACCACAGAATCCAATGGAAACACCGTTGTCTCTACCATCCCTACTTCAACTAGCACCACTGGTGCCGCCAACAGCAGCCCCCAAAAGTCATCCGGTCTCTCCGACGGCGCCCGCATCGCCATTGCCGTTGTTATCCCCGTAGTCGTTGTTGCTGCCCTCCTCGTCGCCGCCCTTTGGTGGTTCAAGCGTCGCAAAGCCGCTAAAGCTGCCGAAGAGGAACGCCGCAAGGAAGTTGAAGACTATTCTTACAACCCCAACGCCAACCCCACCCTCCCTGGCGTCGCTGGCGGCCTTACCTCCGACGGTGCTTACGAAATGCGCCAAGATTCCAATGCTGGTTACCGCGGATGGGGAACCACGACTGTTAGCTCTACTGGGCGTAAGGCGTCCACTCAGCTTTCGGGTCCCGTGGGCGTCGCGTATAGTGATGGAACTGCTACCTCGCATGGCCAGCCGATCTCTGATTCCCGTAGTGGCGACCGCCTGATTGACCAGCCCGCTTCCTATTCCCCCTCTGAAGGTGAAATCCTCGGTGCTATGGGCGCTGGTGGCCGGGCTGGTGGAGACGTTCACCGTGGTCTGTCTAATGCGTCGTCGACTTATAGTGCGGCGGGGCGGTCGGACGGATCAGGAGAGGGCGGTATTGGTGTTGCGTATTCTGGGGGGAACAATGGAGGGTATTATGACCAGTATGGAAGTGCAAATCCTTATGAGGTGAATTATGGGGGTGAAGCACCGGGGGCGCCTGTCATTAGGGATAACCCGGCTCGGAGGAACACGCGGATCGAGAATACGGCGCATTTCCCGCAGCAAAGTGCCGGGATCTCGCAGAACTTCTGAAGAGGTGGAACGAGAATATAACGCAAGGGCTGTGATGCTTGAGGAATAATAATGTTTGGAAATTTGCACTTGATTTAATTGCTTTATTTTGGCTTATCTTCTTTGGGGTCTTTTGGTTTGGGGATTTACTTTTTTTTTCTCTTTTTCTTTTTTTGTCTATCGTTGTTTTCGTTTTCTCGGCTTTCATGATTCCGCCGAGTTGTGAAAATGGATGATTCTTACGTTTCTTCTTCATATTTCCTGTTCTCTCCCTCGTCTTGTATAATGGATACTGTGGTCGTCGATGATCTATACTTCCATGTCTCATTTTTTCTCCATAGCAGTAGAATTCATATCTAGACATCTTGATCTTAAATGTATACGAAGGCGGGGAGATAGTCCTTGAAAAGTTCCACCATTATTACTGTCTTTCTATTTATAGTGGTATCACCACCACGTGTGCCGAAGTTGTTCCTTCCTGTCGTGTCCTGAGTTGTCATTTTCGTGATTAGATAAGCAACATAATGTCACACCAACTCTTACATCCCGAGCCCTTCGCTCAGATGTCTTTTCTTCTTCCAGAACTCCAAAATCTCTTCCTCATACTCTGACAACTCTCTAACCTTCCAAACTGTCCCCTGATTCTCCCCTCCCGCCCACTCATCATTGTCCTCTCCAAAAACCACTATCTTCTTCTTGCCATCCGCGCCAAACACTGGCCAGTCAATCCCCAAATTACCATCCTTCATAAACCCCGTAAACGCCATGTTCATAACATTTGCAACTTTCTGCATCCCAACTTTCCCCATCCCGTTCCCTTCAACCGCCGGGGCCTCCTGCGTATGCCCTGCGACCTTCTCATTCCCCGAGAGTGCCGCCCACTCATACACTCGGGTCTCCTGCGTAAACAGTGCCGTTAATAGCACGGGAATTTTATAAGCCCAGTCACCGTAGGCCTTTTGTAACCGTCTCCATTGCTTGCCGTAGCCAGCTGGTGGTTCCTCGGCATACGGACTTCCTTGGACTGTTGGCCCTGGATAAATCCTGGCCAATTCTTCCAGGTCATTTGTGTCCAGTGATGGAATCAACACCTTGAAGAAATCAAGGAATTCCTCTTCGGTTTCAAGGTTTGTAGGGACAAATGAAGACCCCTCATCACGACAAAAGCCTGTAAGAATCGGGATTCTTGGTGGATCCTGGGACCAACGGAGTGTCGGCGGTTCCTTAATAATATTCCCATCAACAACCGGCTGAAACGGCCACGTGATATTCCACGAATTCACCGACCAAACCCGCCCAGCAGCCTCCGTAATTACATTCCACGGAACATCTTGAAGTCTCCTCAACGACTCTGTCCCCGATAACCCTTCATCGCCCCCGGCCTCCCTAACCAACGCCTCGAAATTCCTCTTTGGCACTCCAGAATCCAACCCATAAACCGCCCTCGCCATCGCCCCTCCCGACTCCATAATAATACCCTGAATTCCCAAACCAACTGCCGCCAAATGCCCCACCAAATGCGCCCCCGCCGACACCCCACTCAACACAATCGCATCACCATTAGCCCCCAACCCCTCAGCATTCTCCTTCACCCATTCAACCGCCTTAATAGCATCCTTCACCCCCAAATTCACCACATTATCGGCCCCCGGGAACCCCAACGCCCCCAGCCGATATCTCACCCCAACAACACATACTCCGCTACAAGCCAGCTTTCTCAAATCCCTCGCCAACGGATCCCCAAAGTTAAAACTACCCCCATGGAAAAACATACAAACAGGCCACCCGCCGGCTTTCACACCCTCAGGACGGTATATATGCAACGTCAGGGCTTCATCCGGTGCCCCGGGGACGTCGATTGCCGAGTCGCCGGTTGCTGGGGACCGCCGGATGATCGCGGGGAATGATGCGTTGAGAGTGGTTGGGGGGATAAGGATAGCAGGAGATGGGGAGGTGAAGCGTGGGGCGCTTGCATAGGTGATATTGTAAAAGGTTCTGATGGGGACAGGATAGGTGGAGGTAGGCGGGTGGATGGTTCCGGTATAAGTTGTCTGGGTGAGGGGGACATAGAGAGTGGGAGGCCTGGTGTTCATCTTGACTTGAATAAGAGTCATGGTGAATATACAATGTTAAAATTAGGCCCAAAAAGAATATAATAATAAATATCGTGAAGTGGTTAATGTAAAGTTACTGATGCAAATACTGCTGACTAAGATGAGTCGAATCCTCCCGAGATCTCGTCATAAAATCTTGGCCCCTCAACACCTGGCTCCCTCTTGGTATTTATATCCGCATCTCCTTTCCTTTTACCCTAGAGACGGCAGTACATGTACCATTCGGAATGCACTGTGTCAGCTTGCGATAATCACGCTCAAGGCATCATCAATCATCCCGATGAGATTTGCTCGCATGCCATTGTCACACGAAGAAACTTATAAGCCTAGGGTTTTATCCCCCGTCACGCGATAACATAACCTGATGACCATCTAGCATCACAAACCAAAGTCAGACCTAATCACAATTTAGCTACCAGCTAGATGCTATCATGTCCCGTAAAGAAAAATCTCTCAAAAATCTATTGAAAAACATAAATCATATCAAAACGCCTAATCCTAACACGCTACGCTCTCCTTTTCTTCCTTCTGTCTTCTCTCTGTCTTTACACAAACCTCACCTCATCAAATAGCCCTGCCCTCACCTGAACCAATGCCGACAACTCAAACAAAAACGACTGTAAAATAATCACGTTCGTCAAAATATGCGAAACAGTCACCTCAATCTCTCCCCGTGGCTCCCTCTTACTCTTAATACTCGACTGTGGACTCGTCACTGTCGATGCCCCCTCGACCCCCGTAGTCATACCCGTAGCCACTGTTGACGCCACCGTGTGTGTACTAGGTGTCGGCTCCTTAGGCGGTGCCGGTGGAGCCTTGGGCGAGTCCTTGGCGGGGACGGCAGGCGGGGTACCCTCAGATGAGGGTGACATGGGCGGATGATCAGTTGTGGGGGTTTGTGGCGGATTTTCAGTGGCTGAAGCTTGCAGTTCTGAGGACTCGGCAGGAGACTCCTCGGTTTTTTGTCTTTCCTCCTCCTCAACCTTCTCCTCAACCTCACCATCCTTTGACAGGGGCTTCGGGGCCGTGATCTCCTCGGTGGAGATCTCGTTGCCTCGGTTCAACCGATTCTCCGTAATCAACTCTGAGGGCTCCAACGCCCTGGAATCCGGATCCGCGCCATCGGAAATAGTCACCCTCCGTTCCTTTCTCGCTGCCCTCGCCCGAAGCTTCTCCTCATGCTCAAGTTTAAGCACCAGACCCACCGGCTTCATAGCCTCCTTCAAGCCACTATGAGCCCCCACCTTGCGCACCAAGATGCTTTGATCCATGGCGGCAAACGCAGCCATCTTTGACGCCTTTGCCTGATCCCTTCTAGTGTCCGGCGTGACCGAACCTGACCGCCCCGTACCGGCCCCGTTATTGGGCATTCCACCAGGACTTAATCCACGACTAGGCGACGGCGAGATACCCCGTGTATCCATAGGGAACAGTGCTGGCGAGAGACCCTCCTTACGGCCTCTCGGCGGCGGCGGTGGTGGCGGCGACGGGCTGCCAGTCAAATCGGGAATACCGAGATCGGTCAAAATACGTTGAGCCAGACTTTCAAGGCCACGTACAGGTGAAGCATTCCGAGAGGTGCTGGCGCTGTGTGGGAAGAGCGACGGCGCCTGGAGCATCTCATGGTTGGGTGTCGGGGGTTCGTGCAGTAGACGGGGCGGGAATGCAGTCACTGTATCAGCCATCTGGAAAGCTTGGCGGCGCTGCTGAAGGAGCTCGTCGAAGCGAGGAATGGTCTCGCGGTACTCAGTAACCTGCTTGGTCAACTTGTCGAGAATGATGAGAATACGCGGCAATGAAGTCCATTTAGGACGACGACGACAGGCAATCAGCTGCTGCTTGCGCTGGTACTCGGCGAAAGACGGCGAATCAGGCTCCGGGGGCATAGTGGTACCAGAAACAGTCTCGTGAGTACTGTCGTCATCGCGATATGGTGGGTTGCTGGAAGCATCGCCGCCATTTGGGGCATCAAACTCGTACTTTTGGGGGTGGCGCAACAACCAACCTTCAAGGTTCATGAACCCACAAATGGCGAGATCTGAAATCGTCTCAGTCAATGAGAGGTTCATATCAACGGGGTTCAACAAGAAGGTCTCCAGATGATCCAGAGCCGCATTCAGTAGCGGGTCGTTAGGACGGAGCGTGTGGCTGCGGACTTCACGGGGAGCCCCCGGAAGACTATCAGCAATAGTCGGCAACCCATGGTTGCTAGTCATAACGTTGGGGTCGACCAACTTGAGCGAGCACAGATGACCCTCGACCTTAGCTGTCGTGTCTTTAACAACGGCCTCATAAAGGTCCTCAAAGTTATCAGTACCACCAATAGTTCCGGCCAGAGTCATTAGATATTCAACTTCCTGACTGTGAGCGCCCATAGTCCGTCTGCTGGCCTCGCCCGGGACAGACTCGGTACGCAGCAAAGTGATGACAGCATAGCGGTGGTGGCGCTTAATAATCGAAGAGACTAACTGAAGCGTTACGAGAATAGTTTGTTCACTGTGCGACCGCAAGCAGGCCAAGATCAAATCAACCAAGTTAAACAGCAGTGGACCTTCGGTTGAATCAACAGTAGCCTCAGCCAGGAGGTTCGCAAGATCCATACTCTTCCGCTTCCTTGCCCGGCTGACCTTACTGTCTTCTTCCACAGCATCCTCCTCAAAGATAGTCTCCGTAACGGCCGAAGGAGCGCTTACACCTGGCTCATCGCCAGACTCCTCTGAAGTAGGCCCAGGCAAAGCCAGCAGGTAGTGAAGAATGAGGTTGATCATATCTGGATGATCTAAAGACTCCAAAATACGACGCAAGTAGGTCAATACAGCCACGGAAGAACCACCATCAATGTCGGAAGATTCGAGCAGCGATGGGTACAGCAACTGCTGTAAGAAGATGACCTGGAAGTGCTCTAGTAGCGTCGACTTTACCTCAACCGACTTGCAGTGATTTAAAACATCCTGCCAGAACAGTAAGTGTGACAAGAACGCATCCAGATGATTCTGGAACTGCTTTGAACATGACGTCATGACCTCATAGATCGGCGGTGGATGCTCGTAGTCCGAGAATGCCAAGACTGGGGGCAGATTGTCTGGGACATAGTCGACAACTAGCTTCCGGCTCAACTGACTATATTGTGCACCGAGACCCGTCGCCATCAGTGTCGATAGGTCGCTCTCCACGATCCATTGCTCTAGGCTTACGTTGCTAGAAGCTGCCTCAATAATATACAGTAGACCGGTACGCGCGAAATCTCCCATTTTGCCTTCGTGATGAATGTAGTCCATGAGCACGTAGAATAGAGGAAAATCCGACTTCTGAGTGCGCCCCGCAAACCGTTCATGATTACTCTCTGACCGTCCATTAGTCATTGCCCGCACACTTGTCCGGCTCATGCGGCTAGCCGAGCTCATAGACCGATTATGCCCAGTGCCGACAACGCCATTGGCTTTGGCTACAATATCATCTTGCCCTGTCGAGGCGCCCTTGAACCACACCGAGAGAATCTCAGGTGACAGACGAATCTTGGTCGTAATGTTGAACGCCAACTCTACCAGCCGAGACTCCGTTTCGCGGCCCAGTCGCACCGTGTTAACTCCTATGCCTGCAATGCGTGTGAGCAGCGTCGTCAAGCTGGCTGAAAAATTGGGATCCTCTACGAAGTTTTCCTCTTCGCCGTCAATGAGTGTCGCAAAAAAGATAACTGTCTGTAGGATAATGCGCTTATTGTAGGTAATGACGGCTATGCGGGTGATCGGAGCGTATATTTGTTTAGCCGCCGCATATTGAATACACGGGTGCGGCAGTGGCCGCTGTGATTCGTCATTAAGAGTTCGTGTAAGCGCCTCGAGGCGGGATTCGATACCGTGGATGGCCTCCGTGTCGGCCATCACATTAGGTGAGTTTTTGTAGATAGACTAGCACGAAAAAACCATGGTTAGATCCCCCCAAAACACATTTCCATTATAGTGATAGAATGAGTACTACTTACGATAACTTGAGAGAATTCCTTTTCGAAGCGGTTCAACCGCTTAGCTGGATCCTTGGCCGCATCTTTCCGGTTCCCCGTGTTTGGTATTGATTCGATCAACCGAGTCCACTACGCCAATAGAAGCAAAGCACAAAAAATGTTAGTTAAACATGTCCGTTGATTGTAAACTTGAGTGAAGAAGTGAGAGGGGAGTAAGAGGACTGTTCCGTACAAAATCCATGTTGGCTGATGTATATGGGTGTTGAGGATAAAGTGTCGAGTATATATCAATCTATGCCTAGTCCGTGTTTTGGTGGACTCCGACTTCTCGATCTCGCACGTCCGCAATGAGGGATACAAGCAGATCCACAAGACCTCCGAAATTCGCGGCGTCTGGTCGACCTCTGCGTCAGAATCTTTTCTGTCTCTGATAACAGTCTCCAGAAGGAGGCTCAAATAATGAAACGGGTGAAAAAGAATACCGTCAATATGCGATACTAGTCAGGGACAACCTGCTAATATCCTATGCGGCCTCACTTAATCTGACAAAGTCCAAATAAAATGGCTAAAACCAAAATCAGCCACGCACAAAGTCTGGTTTCACCGTCCTGGACAAATGATGATGTCAAGTCTCTTCTCTGCACTTTGACTGCTGGCAAGCAAGCCTAGATTTGGCTCGTCAAGCGGGGCACTCAGCGGGGGTACTTTAAAACGAGAAGAACTATTAGGACAAATGGATGGAGGGGTATCGCTTTGTAACGTCGTGACAGCGGATGCTTGGGCCTTTTGCGCTATTGCTACTTGCCGAGCGTTGGGCGGGGTAGCTGGACCAATTCGATGTCTTGTCCAAAACGAAGCAGCTCAAATGGCCTAGGATGACGAAAGATAGAAAAGTCAAGATAAAGCAAGCAAGTTTGAAACCGGCTATGAGACGAATAATCGAGCAAACACAGCAGGCTAAGTAGTCGGTTAGTGCAATAGTCGGTCAGTCTCGATGGTCGGCTAGACAGTAGTTATCCTCTATGCCCTAGAAAGAACAGTCGCAGCCCTCAAGTAGTGGTATTCAGAACTATACTGGGCTGTTAGGCCCGCTCTTTCGCTTGTTTGAGTACCACTTTGCTTCCAAGCCCTGGCCCTGGTTGGCTTCTCCTGCAACCAGGTCTTGTGATTGTAATGGTATTGCTATGGGAGCAGTGATGTGTTTCGTTGTGTGGTATGGATATGCAGGCGCTTGCTGGGAGTGACTCCTATGTCCAGGGTGGGTATTCACAAAGTAGCTTGACGGTCCAATTATGATGGAATGAATATACAGAATGAGTTGCAGTGCACAAAATGCCACTAAATATCTGTAGTGATGGCGTGGCAGGGGCGGAATCTTCGGCGGAGGTGTGTATTTGGATGAACGGAGTTGAGGCTACGATAAAATTAACGATTCACGATTGAGCATCGTTGTGCGGGTACGGAAGCATTTCGGCCTTGTGCTCCAGAAAGAGAAGTAACTTCTGTAAGGCATTGAAACATAACCGCTCTTTCCTTTGGAAGAAGATGACTTCATACTCAACTTTACTTTAAGAGGTGGGGTAGGTGCTTTGTGAAGCCCCTTGTCAAGGAGCTAACTCACGATAGAGGGAGCTCCTAATAATCCTTTTTTATCATAAAACCCTTATCAAATAACACGTGATAATATATCCTCATTGTATACTATGTTAAATTTACATGCAATAACCCTTGCCAGTGCTAGTCACACTGAGGCGCTTGCTGTGGCACCCGTGTTAGTTGACGCCACATTCAAATATTGAGATTATCTTAGGATACACTCATGAGGTGATCATAGTAAATAGATACGTATTCGATATCAAAAGAAAACACATCTTATTAAAACCTTGATTACACATAGCTATATGATTTCATACTTTTAACCAAGTAATACTCCCACACCATCAATCACCCCAACCATTCTCTATCTCTCAGTATCCCTTTTCCAACTACCTATTCCAACGTTCCTTGCCTTCCTCAACACCACCACAATCATTCTCTGCCACCTTACTTAATACGCAAACCTATGATGCGGATGATCCCAGCCCAAGTGGAACTCATACTCCTCTCTCGACATCTTTCCCTCCCAATGTTTCGGATCCAACCTCCCATCTCTCTCGCCCCTCTCCCTCTTCGCATTCTCCCGATACATATAGACCAACAACGACGAACTCAACAGCAACAGTGCCGACAAGCATCCCAAGTTAATCGAATGCCCCGTAACATATTTCGGTGCGTCAGCTGCAAGATAAGTAAATGATGACAAAAACGACGCCAGGTTTCCAACCGTTAAGACAACGCCTAAGACCAAGGCCCGTACATAATGCGGCGCCGTGTTCACACTGACCCACGCCAACGCAATCGGCGGCAAACTGGCAACGCCCATACCGACGAAGAAAGTCCCTACATATTGAAGAGCAGGAATAATCTGGTGAGGACCGGCCGCCTCACTGCCAATGAGGAGCATAATGAACCCGACGTTAGCAAGGGCGGCAGAGAAGATCATTGGAATACCAGAGCACCCCCAGCGTTGACTCCATTGAGTTATGACAATAGTAGCAATAAAGGCAGCAATGTTTGGGGGAACAGTAAGGAGGTTGGCCTTGATACGACTGCCACCCTCACCAACAATAGCTTGGACGATAGTGGGAAGGAACATGATGTAACTAGTGAGCGCTTCAATATTGAAGAAACAAGCAAGGGCCATCATGGGAGTCAACGGGTTAATGAGAGCCCGACGGAAAGCCGGCCAGGTCAGGCGATCTTTTCTGAGATCGCAAGAGTTGCTATTCTGAAGGCCAGCTTCACTACCAGCGGTTTCCGAGTCCGGGGCGCACAAACCGGCAAACTTAAGGTCACAGGCCATCATACGGGATACGGCAAGTTTACGCTCCGCGGTTGAGAAGAAGTGACAAGCGGTAGGGGTTAGAGGAAGCGTGCAGAAGGCGAAGATTCCGATGCAGATGGTGATGATACCCTCTATGAAGAAAATCCAAGACCATCCGTAGTAGTTTCCGGAGTGAATGGATCCAAGCCCAGTAGCAAGTAAACCACCAATAGCGGCAGAGATCGAGGTGCTAGAATAAAAGATTCCAGTACGGGCAGTGAGTTCCTTGGCAGTGTAGAAGAACCCTAAGTACAGCATGACGCCACCAAGGAAAAAGCTCTCAGTGATACCCATCAAGATACGCAGAACACAGAGAGTAGCATACGACTTAGCAAATCCAGTACAAAGCGTGACAATACCCCAAGAAGTAATGACTGCAGACAACATGCGGCCCGGGCCAACCTTCCGAATAATCAGGTTACCTGGGATGCTAAGAAGGAGAAACGGGATGAAATACAACATCATCATGACGTTTATCTGAACTCCATGAAGCCGCAGCTCCATCACCATTCCGTTAATTAAGGCATACCCAATAGCTGCGCGATCGAGATAGAACAACATCCACGCCAGGCAGATCGCCGGCATGATGCGCCAATCCAGCTTTTGGACTACTTGTCTCTCCAATTCCACGTGCCCTGGGCTTAAAATAGCCACCGAATTGGCAGAACTGTTGCTCCGGGCACCAGGGGCGACAGGTGAAATGTAGTCATTGTCGGGTTCTTTCTGGCTGGAATCGGGAATAATGGGCGAAATGGGGTCGGTTGGGACCTTATTAGGAGATTCCTTTTCAGCTGGAGTAGACATTGTGTAAGGTAAAATCTCCAGAGTGACTTTACTTTAAAAATACAACGACAAATAGTTAGAAATATAGATAGAAGACCAAGAAGCTTTTGTAGATTCTGCAAACTATTATCTTCTTTGAAGTCTTTGCTTAATTATAACAGAATTTACAGTGCCGATATCTTTAGGTTTATATGCTGAACTTTTAAGCGTTGTGAATGTCAACCAACGTCAACACACTCACGCAGTAGTTCTCTCTTTGGCCTATAAGCATCCCAAAAGAGTTAGTAATTTCATCCTCAACTCAACTATACAGGCAGTTTGGTTGAATTGGCACTAAAGCAAAAAGGTTAAAGCAAAAAATGGCACAGCACTTATGCAACAAAGGACTGGCTATTGGTATTTGGGTTCGGAAATTGCCACTCAAATCTGTGATTGCAGATATAACAAGCCTGGACCAAGGTAGATCGAGGCGGAAAGTCTGTATATCACTGTGACCGACTCGAGGATGAAAAGGTGGGGCCTCGAGGTAGTCTCAACTGGGGATGGGCAAGATGGGAAAGCCACGGAAAAACTAACAGGCCGGCCAGAGGGGCGCCGAGAAAGGCACAAGCGAAAACCAAAGAATATAAGGATCAATGACAGTCGTTTAAAGAAACGGGAGAGGAAGAAACTAACTTGGGATCGATGCGAGTCCACTAACTCAAGACGTCACAATGGAGTTAAAGTGAGGACAAGACTTAGTCTCGACCACTAAGCTAAGATAGATAAAATATGAAATCAGGAGACCTTGAGAAAGGGTGTAGGATCATGATACCCAAAGGACGGCAGGATATGGGGATGAATGTCTTGATATAGATCCACTTGGAGAAACGGCATTTTCATACTTTTGCTATGGCCTAATAGGCTCGTGATACAAGATTCGGTGCCTATCTCAGCTATTTCTGTACAAAGTCTAGAGCCACCAGCCCGCGACTAGCAGCTTATCTTGGCGTGATCACAGGTCTTGGCTTTCACAAAGGTATTGTCTCATGCATCAAAGTCCCGCCCCGAGCCCAGGTTCTCGATGGCCTATCATAGTAAGAAAATGAGCCAGATCATAACAAACTGATCAGGCGCAGCATACATCCGATGCTCAAACCATATTGTGCTAATGTGTGGGATTGTACCTCGTGTAGTGCTAAACTTGGGCCTGTACTTTACCCTAGTGTTTGACAGATATTTGCCCAGAAGTCTTAGCTTGGAGTGAATGGATCCAGTTATTGACCGACTCATGGCTAGAGAAAAATAGAAACAATAAGGAGATAGAAATGAAAGGTCTTGCTTACTTGTGTCTTAGCAGAAAGCAGAGTGTAAATCTGTTAGTATCGGGCGCATGCACAACAAACCTGGCTGGTGGCGTTTTCCTCTGACGACTCGCCTTGACTCGGGAAGAGACCAATAAGAGTATGGGGCAAAGAATTGAAGGAGATGATGAAAGAAAATATCGTAATGGCTGTTTGAAAAAGATACAACCTCCTTATAGTATATCCTTCTTATACTCATTGATATATGTCTCGTTTTTCACAATCATACCCTTTTCCCTCTCCCTCGGCCGTTCGAAACGACAGCCGGCCACACAACACATTGACTTACGCATGTTCCAAGCAAAATATCTCCAGCAACACAGCCATTAAAAAGATAAATTTCTCCTCAAACCTGCATGTTTGCTTGTTCTGGTTATCACAAAAGGTACCCGGAATAATCGGTAGGTATCCAGAGACAAAGCGGCCAGTCAGACGGTCCACAGGCGATTTCAGGCAAAGTCCTCTTTTGCTAATACATAAATGAGATATGTTGATGCAGGATGACTGCAGGCGGCCAAACGTATATTGATCCAACAGATTTCTGCCGATTGGCTGACTTGTTCCATCTGCCGTGTATCATTGAAGCTGTGGCCGGGTGCTGAGTGGCAGGTATTGGCGGTACATGGGACTTGATCGAAACTCCCTGTTGATCTGTAAAATATGTCGAACAGTATATTTGAGTGTGTCATCTGTAAGTTTCCTGGTTTGTGTATTCTACTAATTTCCTTTTGACTTACTCAGAACTCATGTATTCCAAAGGCTAACTCTTTGGTGTATCCAAAATTAGGCCTTCTTCTTAAACCATCGGTACCCATTTCCTTTTTCTAGAATCTCTTGTTTTTACTCTCAACACTGTGACTCAAATAATGGTCTCCCTTTTTCTCATGTTTCGTAAGATACAATATGTATGTTACACACGCATCAATGCTGGTCCCTGGACATCTTGGCAGGTCCCCCCACTTCAAATCCCCTCATGAGACACAAGAACAACTGTCTGTTCTGCTTTGTGATCCTCAAATCACCAGGATTAGTCTTGCCCTCATGTACACCATAGATACCCCCTTTGTCTTCTCCTTGCTTCTCGAAACCGTCTTAGATCATCTCTGAAAAGCGTGCACCATTCCGAAACCTGCAGCGTCTTTCGCTAATGGCGACCAATCACTCTAAGCCATCACGGGATATTGCGTCGCGGATAAGCAAACATCGGCGTAACGAAATAATACCACGAGACAATGCTGCAACTAGATAAGGGCATCATATGGTGGTCAATTAAACAGCACAACATAAACTATTGCGAATAATTAGCATTCCTTGGACAGAGATAGTGGTTATATGGGTCCTTAGCAAATTTAGCATAGAAAATTAGAGTCCTAAAACGTTGAAGTTGATGATCCCACTTAGATTTATTGGCCACGTAAGTTATCGATGAGGATAGTATCGGGTACGGGCTGTTTGCAGAAGTAGATGATGTGCTTGACGGCTGGCATAGCACAGTTCAAAAAATATACAAATGTTGCAAAGTTTAGCGGCAAGTTGAACTTTGTTGATGGATAGGTGCGTGTTATAAAATGTAGCCAATGCTGGAATGACGATCGGAATATAGCCGGGCCAATTTGAGACTGATATTTCAGAGACCAACTTACAGTGTGCCATTGCGTAGGTACTTTCCAAAATAGTAACTATCGATAAAGGCTTCTGATCTTGACTAAGCCGGAAAAAAGACATCTTGTCCATTTCAACCAGCGTATAGTCGGACATGCATCATATATCATCACGCTGGGTTCAACCGATTATTTTAATGGGTTCACGCATATAACAGTCATATTTCTGCAATTCTCGATGTCATTTAGTGTGAGTGCCCATATATTGGTGGATTCAGTTATGTTATCCGAATTAGGCAACCACGATCATAAACACGAATACAAGCGTCACTTGAATTGCCTCAGTTTAAGGTTCAATTGATAATCAATTACATGATTATAAGCACCTGCGTACTATTAATTAGATTTAACTTTGTACTCTCGGACTTCACTGCTAACCATTGAAACTCTTGTGGGATTTATTTCTCTTGATACCTGCCAACTCTGGCCGTGCCGTTTGATATCTTTACTCGCCACATGAGATCTAGTGACCGCTATTTGATAACTATAAATCCCCTCCTTTGCATCCCCAGATTGCATATACCACGGCTTGTAGTGCCCACTTTCTACTCGCTGAGCCGCTACGAGTTACCAAAATACCTGCACACCGCAAGCCACTTAGGCCCACATACACGCCAACCGAAATCTAGAGGATCCTTTTCTCCTCCTTAAGCACCAAGCGCTTCCAGCGTTGCAACATATGAGGTCTAGAGCTACATTCCTCATGCTACTACATCCCCCTAATGAGAATTTCCATTGCCAACATAAGTCGTTACCTGCACTGCAAGGTACCATAAGCTTGAACGAATATCAATGAGGCCACAAAGGTACGCATCATTACATCTTATGATGTGGAGACTTGATATAAAAACACCTTAATAACAGCAGGGTATCTACAGGCCCTTGGCATTTTGAATTTATCTAGACTTGCAAATGTAATTTTGGTACGGAAATGCGCTTGACTTGGTAGTCTTTAGTTGAGTGTCAGTCATGACTGCTTGGCTATCTGGCAGTAACTCTGACAGGCGTCATGGCTTTGAACCTTATGTCTGCTCTTCCACAACCCGGATGAAACGTCACTACTAATCCCCCGATATGTAGTGCGCGATACTATTATATTGCTAGCATTTGCCAAGTCTTCCTTATCATTACCATGGACATGAAACTCCAATATCACAGCTCAATCTTCCGTCGGGAATGCCGGGGATACCACAAACTGAGGATTCTTCAACCTGTCGTACAAGAAATAAGCATGGTACTCGAGGATATTACGTACAAGACTGCCGGTAGTTGTCAAGGTTCGGCCCTTTTGTGTGGCAGGGCTCTGCGGGTGGCGCCGTGAGTGGGGTGCTTGGAGGAACTATTGAAGCACTGAAGGACATTGGTGCCTAGCGGAGAATATACCTTTTCTGATCTTCCGTGTCATCAAGAAGAGGGGCTACAAGCAAAGCCATGAACAAAGTTGATAAGTACTCTTTGTTATCTTCAACAACAGCAAGGGATTGTTACAAACTAATGCCTACCAATCCACCATAAATCCTCCAAATGTAATCAACAGCCATACAATTACTATGGACGGTCCATCGCCATCTAACACGATACATCACGCTATTGTTTATAACTATCACAAGAAACACGATATCGCGGGGTCTCTTGATAGTCAGATATCACGGTTGAGCCTGCTTTCGAGGCGCCGGGAAGTCTTGGCACTGATGCATGCAGAGTGAATCGGACATGGGGGTTTGTCTTGGCGTTGAGCTTCAACGTGATGTCCAGTGAAGATTGCGGGATGATTACATCCCGGGAGGAATCTTAACAACGGACAAGATCACCATTCGGGGATTCGTGGGGGGCAGAACAGTAGAAATAGACGGCAAGCCGACGTCGGAATGGACCGTACAAGTCGTATCCGGAGTTATGGTTGGGGGGTTGTATGAAGGGATCTGCTCACAGACGCGAGATGAATTCCTTCTCTGCACAGTTGGCAAACTAATATCCACCATTCATATGGAAAGGCTCTTTGGTGGTGGTGTTCTATCGCTACGTTGTAAACTGCAGGGCCATTGTCTTCTCGACACATTTTCAAATTCGCACAATGGACGCAACGGTATCATTGCAGATAGGCTTTATAATTCCAAGAAGTCATTCTCTCATCTCTATATCCCATGTACCGGGCCAATAGCCAGGCGAGGCCCCAGCGTGAGAATGACCATCAGACAACCGTCTGATGGGTCTTGATACTACTTCTGACGTATACTTTTGCTCTGCTTGACGAAAATGAAACTCATATTAGCGTGAGCAAGATTTATTCTGAGAGAACAGATAGGATTAGGCGGGATAGGATGGGGATGGAAGGGCACGGTTGACCAAGAGGATGAAGCAAGAGGGTACCGTTGGATGGGAGTTACGGACGTTGCGGCACGGCGGGCGGGTAGGACAATGGACAAGTATTTAGATTGATACGACAATCGCCGAGATCTTGACGAGATTGATAATGGTCAATTATGGCATATTGGTAATGTTTTTGTTCGTGAGGGCTGATATTACTAAATTGAATGATAAACTACATTGGAAAATACCATGGTGCTATAAACTAAGAATAGCCATTCATTATGCAGTATTTAACCCTAGTACTGACCGATATCGTGTACTTAGACCCTAGTTCTTCCAATACCATATTTTTCTGAACCGTAATGCTAACCGCAGTCTTTTCTTATGCTGTACACCAAAGAAAGCATGTCTGACCGATCTCTGACCACTCCTCATTTGTCTGCCCAACTACCCACTGACCAACACACAAAGTTACAGTACCATCATTGAGTTAATGCAGAAGCTTGGATCCGCGTTGCTGCTGATGGCGAATTGGACGGCTAGATAGGCAAGTTGACAACAGCCGGAAACAAACTGTGCCATCGGCAGATGGATTTGGGCAGAGGGTTTCAGAAGCAGGAATATGACGATATGTACAGAATATGATATCTCGGGAGATTGCAGAAGGACCAAGTGAAGCCAGAGACCAAAGATACAATCACCATTCTCGGGATTCGGTTTCCTGTGATGGAACAGCTCCGTTTGCCCCTGCCGTTCATCACAGCCCGTTCAATGGAATTTAGGCATCGGCTATTACATATCCCGACTTAACTTGCCGTACGTACTTTAACTAAACCCTAACTACAGACTTCATTGAAACAACATATCCCATAACGTTCACATGTTCATCTGTATGTATTTGAACTAGTAGTCAATCTACCAAGGAAGCTCTACCAGAGTCATCTGCCAAACCCCAGACGGCCGGCAAAGTCGTTTTCCTTTTCGAGAAGCCTATCTTATTCTGGCATCCAACGCCAAGTACCTAATAACAAGCACAACCAACACTTCCGTTCTCGCTACCACGCCATGGTCCGTATTGTGCCGTTATTGTTATTTCCTCTGTGTTCTCTTTTCTCGAGACGATAGCCTAGGGGACGAATGAACTGTTTCTCCAACTTTTGCGGTCTGGGCGGCGTAAACTTGAGGCGAGGAGGAGATGGATGTTGAATAGGTTGTTCTATATAGGTTATACGTGCGTATTTCGCTGATAGATTGGAAGGGGAAATGTGTGCTTGGACGAGAATACCATGTATAAGGCTATCTCTTATTGCAGAATTAGCGCAGAGTTCTTTTTTGGAGAACCCGGGGATTGCGGTCGTCTCAATGAAACTAGTGAAATTCATGCCGTCTGTTCTTTCACACAGAATGCATAGAGCAGCTATCTTCTCTCGCTGGACTTTGCCGTTAACTGTCTTGGTATCTGGAGAGAAGTCTGGGGGAGAAGACAGCGAGGGTCAGGCCCCGAGGATATTCAGCCTGAATATGAATTTTGCCATGGCTTTTGTTTTTTTGACATTTGGCAGATGACTGGCGACGGCGGTGTTGGTTCCGTTAAATCACTAGAGATAAGACGAGACATGGGATCTAGAAGACACAACAACGGGAGGACATATTTGTTGGTTTATGTGGTTGTTATGGGGAGAGGTGTAGAGGGGATTTGGCGGTGACGGTTGGGATGCAAGAATAAGGTGAGCTGGGTCAGTGCTGGGGAAGGGTCCTCCACTTTAGTGAGTTGTTGTGATATTGAAGGGGAGCATCAAAGCGGGTTTTGTGCCAGCAAGCTGTGGATATGTAGGTGAAGGGCCTTTTTTTTTTCTTCTTCTTTTTATTATTATTCTTCGTTTGTTCTCTGTCATCGAGTACTGTCATGATTCAGTTATCAAGATAGAGTTCCCCGTGATACATTGCATCGCATGTGCATGCTATGTGCGGGCTCTGTGCAGGATAGTTATGCACCTCGACATATTGCCTTTTCCCCCTCAACCGAGCTATGTCCCAATTAGCACATTCCCTCTGAAAATCCGGGGTCAGGCTTCCCCAGAATGTCCCTCGAGAAATTCCTGTGTAAACATATACTTAAACCCTTATAGCCATGATCCTCGTTCAAACTTCCCCAAGCCAAATCGGCCCTTTCGACGTAACACGACGGAGAAACCTCCAACTTGATTAATCTCAAATGCCCATGTCTATAGCTCCAGAGTGTTCATCTGTCTGTAATTCTTTGCATTGAGAGGGCACATTCCACAGGGTGGAAGTGCAGACAAAGAGGAAAGAAGACTACGGGCGAGAGGGGGATGTAACGCTGCGTAAGAGTTTGATGGCTGGGGCGTTCTTATTTTTACTTTTACAGCGGTTGTTTTGGGGGCTTTTGAATGAACATGAGGGTTGTGTTGCGTTGAGTTGGATGAAGGTTGCAGTTTCCATGCAGGAAATAGAGCATGTGAAAAAGGCGCCGGCGGGCGGTTGTGGGTTCGTTGGTCAGGGAGACGGCAGTGACTTGGAGAATGGTCCAAGAACAAGGGTCAGACGAGGGGATAAGCAGAGATGATGGTTCATGCTTGGGATACAAAGTTCCAGCGGCCATAAGCAGCCTGCGGAAGACGTCCGGGAAAGCTCGTGGTCATGGCAGGACAATGACGAGCATCGGGGCCGGATACGGCGGGTGCTGGTGTGACGAAACGACATAATCTCCCTTAGGAAAATAGGGTGTTACCACATATACAGACCACTTGGAATTTCCACCAAGGAATACATCACGATACCATTGTCGGGCCTCTTTCCTCCTTGCCAGACATGCCATAGGTTGCTCCCGGGCGATCCATTGTCGGACATGTTCAGAGCTTACAACCACGCGTTAGCTGCGGTGGAAAATCACAGGGTTATCAAAAGGCCACGGACAAACTGGGCGATCAAGGTAGTGGGGACGCGCTGCTTTGGGCGAGTTCCCGTCAGACAGCAGGACATTGGAGGGGAGTTGGGGTTGCAGTTGGTATCTGATGATGGGACTTTCCTACCGGTCAATTGCAGGAGAGGTGGGAAATTTAGACACGGGGGCTCTAAAGGATGGGGGATTGGGGATGGGAAAAGGGACACGAAGTAGGTAGGTGATTAATGAGGCTGATGTTGATATGAACAAGATTACCAGAACTGAGGTTGTCAAATAAGAAAGGCTCTAGTGCTGGTGAGTTGAGGGGGATTGTGAGATGGCCGGTTGGATATGCCATGAGAGTAGGCAAGAAAGATAAAGGTGATTATGTATGGCTATGTTTGTGGTTGTGTGATAGAGAACATGATGATGGTGATGATGATGGTGATGATGATGGTGATGATGATGGCGAGGATTGTGGTACGCGGCGACTAAATTGGCCAAGCATATAGGAGAATGGCAATGATACATGGCAATCTGAAAATATTGTGATTGCCACAGCCTGGACTTCGCCTACGCAGTGCGCGGAATAATATTCCGAAGTCGCTATCTAGGCTTGTAGGCTGCTGAAGATAGTGAAAGCAAAATCGGGCGGATTTTATGCTGCGACATGATATGCAAGAAAAAGATCCAGATGCTGCAAGGAGCTTACGAGCTTCTGTTTCGGGAGAGCCTTCGTTGACGGAAATATTCGTGTGACATGTAAGTTGATAAACCGAAATATCGAGGCTGTGGCGGCATGAGGTCATGAATGTATGTTTGGACTACGTTGATGTCACAAGATTTTGATGTTACTGATGAACCAAACTTGGCGTATAATGTAAAATATGTGACACTTGGTCCCTTCACAATCTACTCTTCAAAGCAGGGTTCTTTCGATCGTGAACCTCCATAATGAAAATCCCCCAGAAACATCAATCCCCGGGAACCACCCCGTAAATACAAATCCACGCTATACCCAATTACGCTGGTTTACGCGAAGCGCAACTCATAACTCACATCAGAGATATGATAGTTCCAACTAGCACCTCTGTTCTCGTTACCGAGCCATTTTAGTACGGGGGAAGACGACTCAGGATTCAGAAAGACAAGTGGGAAACTGGACCGGAGAATAACGAGCTAATCATATGGAAAATCACTGCTACTAACGACGAGAAGTGACATAACTATATCATGACGAACACCTTAGCAAGACAAATAGGTGGCGGCAAGGCTTCTAGACTATCTGACAGACAAAAGGGAAGCCCGGATGGCTGCGTAAGAGGACTCCTAGTTTACTATGTAATGCAATGCAGTCGGCATGTCACCTGTCAAAAAAGAAAAAAGAAAAAAGAAAAATAAGTTCAAAGAAATCGACTGGCAAGCACCATGGACAAGCTTTGGTGATGTGATGCTTTCGGGGCCTTTCTGACAAGTCGTACGAAGTATCGTAGTGATGAGGTGAGCAATCAGCAGACTGAGTTTTTTTCCTTTTTTTTTTCTCCCTTGAGTGGCTGTAAATTGAGAGGTCGGGCAGGCCTTTGTAATAGAATGATACTTTAGATTTGCTTGTATTCAAAGCTCAGAAAAAAGTACCTGTCTATCTAGGCCGATCTCCACACCAAGCTCTTACAATATTCTCACCCGCTTCCATATCCCGGGCATTTTGCCCCACATTTAGCAAAACGCTGTCTAATAGAAACTCGCCATCCCAGCTGATATCGCCAGCGTATTTGCTTGATTCTCGCAAGCGTATTTCCTTGATGACAAAACACGAACTGGAAACCCGCGAACCCGCGAACCCCCCCACTCATACGTAGCTGTCAACATGTCTCGGAAATAAAGATATGAAGAACATCTTGATGTAAATAGAGACGGGACAGTTCTGCATATTAAACTGCAAATGCATGATAACCAAGCGTTGGCTGCTTGGAGCAACGTAAGAGAAAACAGCAACCCCGTGTCAAATTGGCGTTTTTGTGTAGGCGGAAGGTTCCGTAGGGGGAAATGGAAGGACATATAATCGGAGTTTAGTTGCCAGATGGGAACCTTGGCGTGCATGTCGTATGTGCAATAAGCAAGAGAGCAATACGGCATTCATCTCTTTGTATATTGATCTTGCAAAATGCCGTGTTTTGTACCGGGCAGGCTACAAAAAAACAGAAAGGACACGGGACCGTATCATACAATGACTTTCCATTTTGGGCACATGTCCACTTGATGAGAGGAGAATTTGTAGCAGTAACTTCCCAGATTGTGGCCCTTGTGCCGTAAAAAGTAGAAACTACGACCCTTTCACTGATAAAAGCCGTAAGAGTAGAGATGATAGGAAGACAAAAGATCATACCGTTCAGCCTCGCGCCAGTTGATCCTAACCATCGTTGTTGTCATTGTCATTGTCATTTTTTCCATCATCATTGCACATTTCCACCCTCAATTCCTTGCCGCAAATTTTCTTTTGTTTTTCTCTCTTCCGTCCCGTTTGGTTTTGCTGACTTTAAGTTTCTCGCATTGTTTCAGTTAATCTGAATTGTCTCTTGTTCCTACATCAAAGAATATCAATCCCCGCTTTCCCCAGGTCTTCAACGGCCCGAATACGCTTCGACATCACCCATATACAGTGGAATCGAGAAGCCGTAATGGATTTTCCCCAAAAACACGGGGTAACGGGCGCAGAACGACGGGGCAACCACGATGTGAAGGGCTGTGGGTTGGATAAGGTGGATAATTGGGAAAAGACCGCCAAGCGTCGACGGATGACGATTTGAGATAGGATCGGGGCCCATGAGATGACCTCTGTTCATTGTGGGGTTCCACTGTTAATGCTAGGAAGGGATCTGCCTTGGAAATGGGGAATAGAGGGTCGCAGGGCCTGTAGAAGCCTGATGGCCTTCTAGGCGACGGGTGACTGGACGATTGGGCTTGGGGTTGTTGGTACATGGGGTTGACGATGGATTCTTGGGGGAGACGAGGAGAGGGATTGTGCGCAAAACATGGTTCTGGAGAGCTGGTGGGTTGTTGAACTTGTAGGTGAATATTGGCTTATTTTGTGACGAGTTTGAAGCTAACATCTGTGAGTAAAAGGACACCCACTAAAAGTGTCATTCATAAGTAGGAGACTTTCGGTGGTTATATGAACATTGGTCTTCATCTGGGGCATGATTATGTGGTTATGTGGCGGCTGATAGAGATCCACTAATGCGTATGGTCGTAGCTCATGTTGACATCAGAGGGATTAAAATATCCGTCTGTCCCGAGATCCGCATCACCTGAAAGTTTGACGAACCACTGAACAAACCAATAACCCAGAAAACTGGCGTCTAGACATTGGCACTAATGCGGAGTTGTGAATACGACCAAACAACTACAGATTGGCTACTTGTAGCCCATAAACACCTGGGAATAACCTAAACTAGTTAGTGTTCTAGTTTTACCTTTTTCTAGTTGCTTTTTCTAGCTGATTTTCTTGTCGGAATAGCAGATTCGAGCAGGTTTAACACTAGACAGAGTTAGAACCTCTACCACCAGCGAGCCTTCTCTGACTTGACAACTAGAAGCCGGTCTTAAAGAACTCGTGGCTTGTGTGCAATGGCGACATCAATAGAGATGCCCATGACTCGGTCAATGCTGCTCTTGATACTGCCTCCAACGGTTATGCACACACACACACACACACACATATACATATATATACTGCACTCTTTCTATATCAACTGGCTAATATAGCACATGATAATTTTATTACTCTTGTCACAGACGCTTGTTCTTGAGGTTGGCCACACGGTCCTCGTTCTTGATCCCTTGTCTCTAGCTGCCTGGGTCAATCTCCTCCACCACGCAACCCCGGATTTCACACTTTTCCCACTTTAGTTTTGTTTTCACACGCACCATGTTTAGGTGGTAACAGCATCCAGTTCTTGTCTCCATTCGCCTCCGCCTTTTATCCACTGATCACGACCTAGCCTTAGCGCTCTCTCTCTCTGACAGTATAGTGTGCTTGGCTAGCTCATCGTTTATTACGGGGTAATTAAGCGATCGTCGCGTCCAATGGGGCTGGGGACCTCATCCTCCCTCCACCCTCCTCCGCCTCTTATTCCTAAAAAGGAAGAGCGTCCTGGAATCCTAAATTCCCCCATTCTACCAATGTGCCGCTGGTTGACTGGTGTGCTAGGACCCAAACATTCAGAGTTCGCCTTCTGTATTTTCTTGAACTATTCATATTCTCTGGCATCCCATCATCCATCGAGACCTTGAGTTGTCTCGACATGTTTTGCCATTGAAATCTTCGTCTCTTGATTATTAGCCTGTTTAGACACTTGCCTCCGAATTACTGCTTCTTTTCTTTTTCTTTCTTCTTTTGCATCTTGGTCACTACACCAACAGTACTGCATCTTCTATATATAAACTCATAATTCTGTATTTGTCTCTTTGTTACCAAGATACACCAATTGCCACCGCGTCCTGTCGACTACATACTGCAAAAGCATCAATTCACTTAGACTTCTACATATAGTGCCAAACACCTCCACAACCAACATCTACTTGCGCCGCCTATCAGCCACGATCTACACTCGTACCGCTCAATTCCACCTTTCACACAAAAAGTCCTCGCCCTATATCCTCATACTGAGAATCGTTTGAATAGCATTCATCTGTTTATCCAACTCCTCACGTATTCTTTACATCGCCAACCTCAACAATTCAACTACGCAATATATTGCCCACCGTGGAGCAACCAAAGCCAAGCCCACCCAAAATGACCCAGGCCGTGAAGCGCGCCTGTGATGCGTGCCACCGCCGCAAGGTCAAATGTGATGGTGTCAACCCATGCCGGAACTGCAGCGCCTCTCAACTCACCTGCACATACAATGCTATTCCGCAAAAGAAGGGCCCCAAGGGCTCCCGCGCCAAAGTCATCTCGGAGCTCCGGGAAACCCAGCGTCAGACCACACTTCTCGCCCGCCTCCACTACCAAGTCAACAACCGCAGCCCGATCTCCCCGCCACCATCCGGTGTGAACCCGGCTCCAGGATACATACATGCCGACCTTGTTAAGCAGAGCATCAACTTTTTCTTCACAAAGATGTACTCGATGATGCCCATCTTAGACCACCACGAGGTCAGCCGTATGCACAATGATATGGACAAGGACCCCGAAGCCTATTCGTTGATTGCCGCGCTATGCGCCTTTGTGCTGTATCAGCCGGGCATGCAACTTCCCGGGCTCGAGGCGTACATGTTAACCAATATGCAATCAGCCAACTTACAGGCGTCAGAACTGCTCATGGACGAAGCAATCAGAGTACGCCGGGGGTACGATTACCTTGCAAAGCCATCTTTAGCTACGATGGTGACGTCGTTCTTCCTAGCATGCTGCAACAAGATTGTTGAAATCAAGAAGCGGTCTTGGTTCTATCTGCGAGAGACGGCCACTATGTTGCTGATGGCGGATATGGATAAGGAGGAGACGTACCGCATATGGCCGGCTGCGGAGGTCAATCGGAGACGTTGCTTATACTGGCAGGTCTTCGCCACAGAGAGGTAAGACTTTTTCTCAGCTTTTTCATTATTTTTTTTCTCGGTTTGGTGGAGGTGATTTCACTATGTTTCGGTGTCACTAACATGTAGCTTTATGCAGATTACTTGCGCTGCAAGAGTACTATCCTGTGTCTCTTCAGCCCAATATCAGCTCGCCAAACATATTTGATGAAACCAGCTGTGACTTGACTTCCTTTACTCAATTGATCACTATGAGTAGACCATTGGAAGACACTATTATCAGCTTGCTCAAGAAAGTCCGCCAATTAACCCCACCGGAGTACATTGAAGAACTCCGCCGGAATCTTTCTGATCTTGTCATGTCTATCGAGACGTCAGATGCCACGCAGAACAACTTCGCCGACTACAACACTATCAGCACCTGGCTCGGTAACCTGTCATGGGAGTACCAGAATATCCAATCAGGTGATCAGCAAGCCCCTTTCAGTGGCGTGATGACTCAGATGCTCAATGCGCTTACCACTGAATTCCCCAACCAGGGTATGGAAATCATGGGTAACGCTGTCCTTGATGCCATGATCAATCTTTCGATTGCGGCGCTTCCCGCCTTGTCTGCCCGGCCGATGCCGCGGAACCCTACCATGGCGAACCCCCACAAGCTTTTACAGAACCTCCTTGAGGCTCTTGCTGCTCTTCGGGTTTGCCACACTCGGTACATTCCGCTTGTTCTCTTCCAGTTGGTTGACGTGCTGGGTCTCCTATGCGAGCCCCTGCTTAACGACGTCCCTGACGTGATGCCTACGCTTGATATCTTTGATGGCTTTGGAACCGCAGGTCTTCCTCAGGGTTCCAACTCTATGTTCTCTGTCGGGGAATCTTCTATTCCCCCGCCAGCGCCCCCTTCCCAGCAAGGCCGTTCTCAGCAGATGCCACCGGTTCCTCAAACTATGGCGTCACCTTTCTCTACTGCATCGCCGACTTCAATCTCTTCTGGTGGTCTGGAAATGTCACAGTCATCCCTTCCTGAATTTGGCATGCCGGATCTCATTGTACTCCAACAGCAGCAGCAGCAGCAACAACAACAACAACAGCAGCAACAGCAACAACAACACCACCCTCAATCAACCACACTCCCCCAGCAAATTCGGCTCACTGGCCTCATGGTCCCCCCTCAACCCACTTCCCAACAACCAATTCCTCAACAACCCCTCCCCCAAACCCAGCCCACCCCCGTACCTACTGGCCCGCCGCAATCTGCACCACCCGTGAATGCCCAGGTTTTCAAGGGTGAGCCTGCCGGCGGCTACCAAGTGTTTGGTTTGCCCAATGGCCAAAGGCAAGGGTCGGTCACGAGCTTCGCGGGGCTGACAAGTCCCACAGGTGTAACACACGGGATGGCGGAGTTCCATTTAGGACAGAGGGCAGGTGATGGGATGGGATTTTCGTTGATGTAAAGGGATGATGTAGTAATGATGGTGGGGTGAGCTTGTTGGGGATTTGGCGTTATTTGGGTTTCTTTGGGTTTGGGATGATATCATGGTACTCTATGTCAGAGGCTCGCTTTTTGGCGGTGTTTATTTTTATTTCCTGGTTTTCGGGTTATTTTTCTTTTGTATGAAAAGTCTCTTTTTTAGGTGGTGTTTAATCTACATGTAGCATTTTTATATGCTAATCACTCTGTTATGTTATGTCCCATTTATATAGACTCATGTTATGGTAATGCATGGCCTTGTCTGACTCGTGAATGCACCTTGAACTGGCACTAAAGTATATATGTTTTGTTTTACTATCCAAACAAAAACGATTATGGCTGCAGCTACCGCTAATTAATTACGTAAGCACACTTGACCCAGATTGCTGACTATATTGCATAGCCTCTCTTGGCCGAGTGTTTAAGACAGCCTAGTTCGGAGTTAAGGATAAAGGTGATGCCTTTGATCGGGGCGATGCAAATTTATAATTCTTGTAAAAACCCTGTTTGTTTTCCGTATTGTCGGGGTTCTTTTGTAACCCCGTGGAATGACTTTTCCACATCATTTCCCTTTTCATAGAAGCTTGAATATGAAATTTGTCATCAGTTTATTGTTATTGTTATTTGTGCTATTGGGTTATAACATGTGATTCAAATATTATCTATGCTAATTAATATCCTGTGATGTATTCTTTTAGCCCTTGTCGTGAATTTCTAAAATTGCATGTCCGCTGCTTAGTTCTTACTCTGCTATGGGCCGGCCCCTCGGTAAATCTAAGCTTTATGTCCTTATTTATTTTTTCAGTAGTGAATAGGAATATTCACAAGAGCATATGGTCTTATCTCTGGTGCGATTTAATCTCCATATAACTTGCCAGTATTCATTGCCAAAATACCAATGAATATGATTGTTCAATACTGATTTAGCTATGATAGAATGTCAACCTTCGTTTTAGCTGAGGACTGACTTGAATTCCCATACATTTAGCGGAGATATATATATATATTTCTTTTTTAAAAATTGTGGAACATTCTATGCTTTATGAATATGATATACCGATACCGTTGGTGTCATAGTAGACAATGTATTCATCGTCGAACCATCCACTTGCGGTCACATTATCCGTCAGAATGTCCCAATTCACTTTCACCACGTGGAATATAGAGATCTCAGCGTCGTGAAGCCAGTTGGGTGTATTTTGTGAAACACGAAGCAAAGTTTATTGTGAGACTTAACAATTTAACAGGGATATTCACCAGCCAAATTGGTCCCACAAAAGATAGCATTAATCAAAATATAAATAAAAAGTTACAATGTGCCAATAACATCCTACAAACAAACCTGGTATCTAAAACAAAAACCTCCACCTCACAAGCGACTGCCATCCTTCAACCCCGTCGCCGCCCCACTCATCATCGGGCCCGGCCCCGACCCCTTCCCCACTTCCATTTCCTTCCCTACAACCGAACCTCCGCCCCTCGCCCACCACTCCACTGCAACCATCGACCTCTCGACATCCATCTCCCCACCCTCTAACACCTCCCAAAACCTCTTTGCAACCCCCTTCCTCAACTCCTTATCCTCCACCTTCGCAATCGCCTCCGCGGTCGCCGTCAACCATTCCTTGACGCTGCTCAATGGCAAGTTCGGCAGGGCGTCAACTAGGGCTAATAATAGACCCGTCTGCTCGCTAACGCGCTCACCAGCCATTGCTTCTTCGCCGGCAAGAACAGGGAGGATAGTAGTGCCGACATTGGGTGATACCGCACGGTGCCGGAGACCTTCGACAAGGCCTTCAGCCATATCGGGGGCCACAGCACTTGCCGGGGCAGGCGGTGCAAGAATACTAACCACGGTCTTAACGGCAAGACGGAACTGCCGTGGAGAAATCAAAGCCGGGAATGCATTGAGTAATTGCGCTGCATAGAAAGGAACTAGCTTTGCGGCGAGAACCGCATGTGATGGGGAGGCGAGGACGGCAAGAGTTGCGGCGTGGGCAGCTTCGAAAAGCTCACGGAGAAGTGGGGATGGCGGGGCATCGTGGGGGAGGAACCTGGAGGCTGGATTAAGAATAAGGATATCGGCTCCAGCTGGTGGGATGGAAAGCGTGAGGTGTTCCGCGAGGTTGAGGTAATAGAGATCGAGAAGACGGGTGGGGACGTCAGAGGGAATCCCACCGGCGTTGTCAGCAAGGCCGTTGGTCTTCATAGAGGCCAATAACTTTTCGGAAGCCCCGGGGGTCCCGGCTACCATGTCGATAGCACAGAGATATGTAAATCTGTAAATTTGAAACCGGGCGTTCCCATCTCTTTGAGCAATGAAGAAGAGATCCCGGAAAATCTGAAGAGTCGTTCCTGCGATCACACCACCATTTGTCCCAGCCTTCCTCAGAGCACTGTCGATAACCGCCCTTGACATAATAGCATTCAATGCCGCTGTTACCGCAAACAACAATCTCTGTAGGGTCTGCACCAACAAAGGCACCGGCCCACCCGCCGCCTCTGGCCCTAATCTTGCCCCATAACTATGTGGTTCCAAACTAGCCAACGGCGTCCCACACCACTCCTTCCATAACGCACCTGTCATACCCTGGAGGGAAATCTGTGCCGCGATAACGGCGGTCGGCGACGCAACCTCCACAGCAAACGTCATCAACTTAGACAACGGTCCCAAGTTTCCAATTAAGGCAGATGATGACAGAGTCTTCAGAGAGACAGCGGACGGAGAGGCCTCGGGCCAGTTAAGTGGGCCACCCGTAGCGAACATCGGCGACGCACTGCGCATATCCGCACTCACGGCCTGTAAAAATGCACCATCCTGGAGTCCCAACGGCCCCCTCAGCGCTGCAACGGCCACAGGAAGTAACCCTCCAGCATTCAATTGAGCCAAAGCCCCCGGCTGTAACTTTGGTAAAGCATAAGCCAACGCTAACACCATTGACGCGGCCGCCACCGGGCCATCCTGTAACGGCCGATGTAATGATCTATTAGCTGACAAAATCAACTCCTTCTCAACTTGTAAACGGACGCTCGGTGATAGATCCCGTGGGGCGCTGGCGATTCCGGGACGTGCTGAAGGCTCAGTAGAGATACCGAGGATCAACCCGGAGAGGACAAGGAGGTGTTGCCAGGGTGCTGTACGGCCGTCGAGTGCATTTATTATAGCTTTGGCGTATGCGTCGCAGGATAGCGGGGCGGGGACCGTTGGGGTTGGAGATCCGGGAGGGGCGGGTGTTGTTCCGGCGCGCACGCGGGCGGCGGCGGTGTGGTGAATAGAGAGGATAGAGAGGGAGGGAGAAAGTCCGGGTTGGGAGTGCCAGAGGGCGGGGGCAGTGAGAAGGTGAGCTGTAAGGATTGAGAGATTGAGGGGATTGGAGAGAGTAGAGAGGAGGGTTGCGGAGGTTCCGTGGATTTGAGAGGTAGTGAGTGGGTCTTGAGGAGTTTGGATAAGGGTGAGGACGTGGTTGAGGAGAGGGAGTGTTTGTGGTGGCAGTTGTGGTTGTGGTTGGGTTGCCATTATGGAGGTTGTGTAGCTGGAATCAAATCGATTGGTCGTGAAATAGAGGCGCGTGTGAGGATAGATTATCACATTAGAATTAGGTGAATATTTCTGATCGTCGGGCCAAAACAAGGGCGATATCGAAGAAGAATGTAATCAGTAGTCACAGAAAAAAGATCACAGTCTATGCGACCAAGTTGAATTTCACTGGAAATAAATTATACCAATTTTGATTGCGTCGCGATAGACAAGCTCCAAGCTCCCATGAAGTCACGATGCGGAATTGGAGAACCCTGGCGGCCGAGGTTAATGTTAGGGTTTAGCCGATATTCTACCGGCGCGCGACGGCAGGAACAAACATGTGCCGGGGTGTAGCATGGGATGGTGCCGACCATTGGTTGACTCCATTGTGGAACTCTATATTATTGAATTATTATCGGTTTCTTATTATTGTTGGTGGGGGTTTTAAGTCTTATACATAGATGGATACACAATTCAACAACACCACCTAAAGCCATCATACACATAGCACTTCTCAGACCGGCATAATGGACATCATCATGGACACATCCACTATCTCCTCTCCTACCTTCCACTACCCTCCTCTTGGCTATGTACGCCCTGATTTCCCGGCACTCTCCTGGCGCGTCCTTGACAATACGCCTACTAAGACATATAGTCTCTTCTACATGCGAGATATCTGGCGTTTCACGGTCATCTGGACAGTGATCATATTCCTCATGTTCCATGTCGGGGCGGCATTGCTGGCGTGGATTATGCACGGGTCGAAGCGGACAGCATGGAAGTACATGTGGGCGGTGCCTTTGGTTTGTTGTGCGGTGGCGGCAGCGCAGGCGGTTATTGCGGGGAGTGTTACTGGGTTATTGTAAGTTGAGCCGGTGAGATGATGGTGGTAGTAGCGGCGGTGGTAGTGTCGTTTATTGAGTGGTTCACTAACTGATAATAGACTCGGGGCTGTGTATAGGTCGGCGTACTTCCACATGTCACCGTGGATCCCGTTTCTTTGGGGGTGGATTAATGTATTGGTGATCTTGCTATCGTCGTTCTCGATTCAGGGTGGCTTGTAATATGGGAGTCTCTCATGGTTGATCGTTCTGTTTGTTTTTATATCATCTTCTGCATAGCGTTGTTTATCATTGTGTCTTCAATATACCCCCATGTCTCTATGGCCAGCTTACAGTCTACTCCTTCTTCTCATCATCCAACCTCCTCACAATCCGCGCCGGATTCCCAGCAACAACCACCCTGCTCGGCACATCCTTCGTCACCACACTCCCCGCTCCCACTGTCACCCCATCCCCAATCGTCACTCCCGGCAACACAATGCAATTCCCCCCAAACCAGCAATCCTCTCCCACTTTGATCTCCTTGCCCATTTCCGGTCCCTTCGTCCCATTGCGCACCTTGGGGTCCAATGGATGCGTCGCCGCGTAGAAACTGCAGTTAGGTCCCACCAGTGTCCGCGCCCCGATGGTGATGGGACAGGTGTCAAGAAGCACAGTGTTAAAGTTGAGGAAGACGTTGGCGCCGAGGCGGACGTTCCAGCCGTGGTCGATGGTGAGCGGGGCTTCAATCCAGGGGTTTTCAGCGAAGAGGTCTTCGTCGGCTTGCGGGTCGTCGAGCTGTGCAGGGAGAGGCTCGGAGATTTTCATGATGCTATGGATGGTTAGTAAATAGACTGAGGTAATTACTTTGGTTGAAAGCGTGTGGTGGGAGCTTACTCATGGAGAAGTTCGACCTTTTGGCGGCGAGTGGCGTTCTCGAGAGAGTTGTACTTTTTGCAGAGGCTGCTGCACTCGGCGCGGCTTTTAATGAGGTCTGGGGTGAACGCATAGTACAGCTCGCCGGCCACCATTCTCCGGCGGTTCTCAGCCATATCAATATTTTCCATCATGGCGATATCTTGGGAATCAATGTTAATACAAGAAAGCTCAAGTTAAGTGCTAGTCTCGTAAGTGCGTGCGTCGTGTTATTATATCAAAGTCTAGGTATCTTCGGAGGACATCTCTCCTGCCCCGCTTATTCACTCCTGCCATTTTGGACAACTTACAGCTGGAGAATCAACGGCTTACTCTTGGCCTAAGACTACTGGCATGCCAAAGAGCCGATAAATGGTATAAAGGCTACGATACTTGGATACGAGGCTTATAGAGTATGTTATTGGTCATTAGTCATGTATTATGGAGTTTTATGTTGTCATTATATCTTACAACATTAATTATTCGGCTTACTGTCGCCCGATTCGTGAAATAATAACGTTAAATGGGGAATATCATCATTAAACAAAAGGGTTAGGGTTTGTATTAAATATAATATTCTCTATGTACCCTAATGACAAGACAGTTAGGGTTTATAGTCTTCAATCACATGCCCTCCGATCTTGTCCTCCCCACCACGATCACTTTAACCAAGACCATGACGTCGTCCTATCATCTTCTATAATACCATCGAACGACCTTCTTAATCCCCACCGAGCCCCAACAATATCCAGCCCAACACTCACATCACGCAAGCCTGACTCGCCTTCCTTGATATCGCATGACATGGACGTGTCTGGGCCAGGCGTCTGGCGAGACGAGCTAGCGGTCGCCTGATTGAGACGGGACATGGCGTGGGTTGCGGGGGAGGTGGAGGTGCAGGCGCAGGTGTGGGAGAGGGTCTTGTTAAGGTTAATGGGTAGTTGGGTAGCAGAGATTATGTGTGGATGTATGAAGATGAGAATGGATGCATTATTGTATGAATGGAAGCGGGGTATATGTTGAATTAGTAAGATTTTACGATGGTGTAGTAGGAATTTGAGGGTTTGAAGGTTTCATGCTGACGTTGTTGGTTGGTGACTTTGTAAGATAGGACGACTAAGTGTGATTCGATATGAGTATTAATCGGAGGACAATCACTTACCTCACAGACCCTTCAGTTTTGGTGCCCAGGCCTCTCCTCCCCAATTATAACCTCTACAGTCGAGATCATAGCTCTCAAGTTTCCGACCACTAAACCTCCCGTCCCGTTCTACGAAAGTGTTGCCATTACGAAGCGTGGAGAAGCTGTTTACTATTATCCTATTGACTGACCTCGATTTCCAGTCCCGGTCTATCCAAAACACCGTTCTTAGTTATTTGGGGTTAGGACAGTTGCCTAAACCCGGGTGAAACAAGTTGGCATGGGCATGTGGAGGACGACCAATATCTCTTGGTTGAGGCTGTCCGGGATTACTACTAGGAACTTGGAGAAGGGGGAGAAAGCGGCATAAGGGCATGAGGGCATGAAGGCATGAGAGTATGAGGGAATGAGGGAGGTGTGTGGGATTCAATGTCAGGTGGTGATTACTGTGGTTTTTGTTTTTCTTTTCTGGTCGTTTACGTTATTTTCGGGACGTGAGGGGGACTTGGGAGGACTCATGATCAGGGGATTAGATGCCAAGAGATCAAGGGAAGGAGGGCCTGATTGTCACATGATTGTAAGTTTTCGCTAGGGTTCTACAAAGGCGAATGTGTGTATACTTCAAGTCTGAATGATTCCATATTCAGTTTGAAGTGGTGGAATCATTCATGGCATACGTCATATACTAATTCCCCAAAACCGCGTCATACCACCAAGTTTGAAACCTGCAAGCCTACCTTTTAAGTACTCAAGCGCCCAAACGCAATCCTTCCCACTCAGTGATTCCCCAAATCTAAGCCCTCAGTATCATTTCAACCCAGCAGAGTGTTGGCTGTGGATGCCGCTGAAAATAGGCTGGACTGATCCAGGGCTCATCCTTATGCGAGGGATAAATCTGGATAGCAATGTCTCTGAGCTAAGTGGTCAGTTTAGGGACAGGGCGTTCGGGAGTCTTTTTTCTTTTTTTTTCATCCTTTTTTGTGGGCTTTTAAGGATTGAGTTGTCATTGACATGTGAAAGTCGTAACGAACGTGCCTTATTCCTTCGACGATGAGGCAAGAGGGAGAAAAAAAAATGAAGATGTCACTTATGTGGATTCCGATCCACTGGTTGGCGATATATTGTTCCGGTCGCAGATTGAAGATTGAAGGAACTCCATGGAAAATTCATTGCAAGGAATGGGGGATCGAGTGTTGTTTCCTTCCAAGAATATTGGGCGCGTGGTGATGAGTAGGTTGGGCAGTCACTAGACCAAGTACCGAGTTGTTACCGCAATTGCCCGTTTTCTCGTTGTTCGCATGGTTGGCACACTACCACACCATAGTAAGGAAGGAGGTGTCGTAGACTTTTGATGCGGCGTGATTTGTAGTCGTAATTGTTGTTTTTGCCATTGTATTCTGCTCCTGGGAGTTGTCTGTTATTGGTCATAAGTTACAACTTGTCAAGACAATATACGAAGGCGGATCTTCTCAACTTGGCATCATTCCTTATTCTCCAATCGAGATTTATCCTCTAGACATTGTAAGACCTCATGGTTATTATAATTTTTCTACTTCTGGCTTATATTGGGTTGAACAAATGATGACCGTTTCTTTATAAAAAACAAACAAACAAATACATAAACAAACATCACTTTCAACTCAAAGCTTATATCTTCACAGTTATCCAGACCGTCTTCAATCTTTATACTACCCTTAATCTCCATCTCGCTTATATCACTACTTTATTCTGTACCTGACTATTCACCTTGCCTGACGCCCTGCCGTGTCCTCCAACAACCATCCCGTCTGGTCACTATTGCCACTACTTTGAGTCTCCATCAGGGCTCCTCATTTTGAAATACCCTTCCTCAAGCCTAATTACCACTGTACTACGTTCCCAGCCAGCCACTTCCGTATCCTGCTATTGGCTCTCTTTAGCTGTATTAATTTGGAGACGCCAGGCCCAGACCACACTACTCACTTCTACAGCCACACCAGACGACCTCTTTTCTACGCTCATACAAATGCAGACGCGCTTGGGATATTAGTGTTTTTCCGTAACATCTGAGAGTCGCGCATTTCCACCGTTGCCTGCCTTCTTGATTTCACACTTGCATATCACAACCACACCAATCTTCTCAATTGTAAACCCATTTATCCCTATCCTCACCACTAACTCATCCAATCTAGACTGTCCTCACCCCATCATCCCACTCTCCACCCACCCTAGCCCATCCATCCGCCGATTCCCCTCCCGGATCGTCCCTCCACCGCCCAATCCCTGTCTACCTACCCATAAAGAAGTCTTTACCACGCCCGGGAGCCCATACCACCTGGGAAGTTCTGCAGGGCCACCACCCAGAATACGGTACTGATCCGAGCACGAGTGAGGGTTTGGTTTTGGTTGGCGTGCTTACGGAGCTCAACAGTTTGTGCGCGAACGCAGGGGAGGGAATAGGATTAGGAAATATAGATATAAAAGGCAGGGGACGTCAGTTTTTTGTGAGGGAATCCGTCCGGAGGAGACGGGCTCGGGATTTTGTTAAGAAGCGATTGGTTCTTTATTCCTGGCGGCTGATTGTTTTACAAATTTTATTATCTTTATTTCCCCTTATACCTTGGACGACTTAAAGTATCTTGTTATACTTCCGTTGAGACGCTTTCTTTCACTGGCACATTTCGCCGTCTTATTACATCTTCTGGTATATTTTATATATCTATCTACTTACCTACACATTTACATACAATGGCTGACCGACCCACGCCATTAGTCTGCCCAATCCCTCGCCGCCCTTTCCAACCTTCACTTGCCTCTCCCACACCACCTCCTAACCCTTCTACTCCTCTATCTACTGTGCCTCGCTTTCTTCAAACCTTCAACAATGACATCTCCGTTCCTGGGACACCGTCAACACCTCTGGTCCGCTCCAGCTCTTCTTTGTTCAACCTGAACAAGGTCAACCTTAGTCTTTCTCTTGGAATCCCCGCCAGCAGTATCATGGGGACTTCAACATTAGGAAGCATTTTCTCTCCCTGTATGACGCCAGGCGACCGTGAATTTGACGAAGTGGCGAGTCCGGGACTTAGCGGAGTGGGGGTAGATGCGAAAACATATGAGGTCATCAGAAAGAGAGCTGAATTGAGATATCAGCATGGCGGGTCTAGGGGCTTAGATGCTACCAAAGGCGTCATCGACACTTGTGATCGGGTACAAGCACAGGGCAAGAAAAATCAAGATAAGGTCGAGGAAGAAGGGCATTGGTTTTCATCTTTATCATTTTCATTGAGAGTGGCGATTCTATTCGTCTTGGGTGCCGCGTATGGGAATATTCTTTCGAGTATCCATGCGGCGAGAGACGTCAGTAGTAGTCATTCACTGGACTGGAACTATCTTGGAGTCTGGGGATGTGTAGGAGTCGCTTTGGGTATCATGCTGCCGTGGTTCGACGGCACCTGGCAATCCATGTTTGGCGAAGACGACGTCGAGTCTTGCCGGACGGCTGAGAAGACGGGTGAAGGGTCTGGAGAGACCGATATGCTTAAGGAGTGGACATTGACTATCCGGAGCATATCCACATTTGTCGGCATTGTTTTTGCAATTGTAAGTCCTCTACCAATACTCTTGATATCTGACTTGCGTAGACCATTACTAACACTCCATAGCGCCGTCTCCCATGGGACTCTACCCTGCAAGCCTCCCTTACTCTTGCCCTCGTCAACCCTTTCTTGTGGTACATAACCGACCGCTCCCTTCCTGGAATTGTTCTCTCCACGCTCGCCTCCACTCTCGGCACCGCCCTCCTTATGCATGTTAACCCGTCCATAATGCCGGCACCATTGGCCCCGGCGTACTTGGTGGCGAACTACACCGTCAGTAATTTTGACGGAGAGGAGCTGATGGGATTAGCGTGGAAGACGGCGAGTGTATCGACAGTGGAGAGGGTGGCGTGGGGGGCGAGTGGTCTGTTTTGTTGTGCTCTGGGTTTTGGGAATATTGGGAGGAGGATGGCATTGGCGAAGGGAGCCGGGAAGATGGGGAGGTGGTGGAGCCGGAGGAGGTAGAGAGGGAGGAGGAACGAAGGAAATATTTGGGCGATACCCTTTTGCATGGTTCTTTGGTATTTGTGTTTCTTTTTGGGTTTTGGGGGGTTTCTTTTTGGAGAATTTGGCATCCATGAGGTACATAGCGTGTTTTGCTTTCAACATTTTATGAGTGGTCTTTCATCAAGACCGTATGAATATATTTAACTTGTGTTATATGGTTTTTTTTTCCCTGGTGATATAATTCTGTAACTGGATAGCTATCTCGAAACCTAGATCCAGATTTCTAACAATGGAACCTTTTAATACTTCTTTAACAAGACGTTATTTTTATTAGTCATGCTCCATGTAAACCATTATCTTCTGTTGAGACTTGGAAATTGGTGAAAATGAATTGTGTATCGGCTATCTTTGGAATAATACCATGTCTTGAGAACCAAGGACTAGAGGTCTACAGAAGTAAGTGATAAATACTGAAAATGGTCATGTGTAGTAGCTATATAGTTGCGCTCAGGCAGCAGGTCTACCTCGATCTGCAATGGTTGCTTGTCTTCAACTAGCCAAATATCCGAATTCAAGGTGGGCTTGGATAACCTTACACAGACACCATTGGTATACATGCAATTTTTGTCTCTCGCTCAATTCCGCGTCAAAAGTGCCTTATCTCCGTTTGGTCACGGAGACTGATGGAGATTCAACTCCCAGAAAACCGCATGGTTGAGACGATCAGGTCAGATACCATCTACAATCCAAGCATTGCCTGGCTTATTCATCTGGTTGGCAATTCCCCGAGAGGCGTTATGATCATTGCTATAAAACCCCAAATATCTTTGTCTATAGTCATTTACAAGTACATACGGATCGTCGTCTGTAAGAACACCGGCATTAGGACCAACTAACTTGATTTGATCTATCCCAACATGTCCTTCGGGTATTGTAATATGTGTATATCAAGATTATTTGGAAGGCTAAACAAGAATCTCTTATAGAGTTCAGTCTCTTTCTGACCACATTGTAATTTCTTAGTGTCATTAACAGTCCTCGTTTTGAAGTCCCTGTTCCTATTCATAAACGAATTGTCTTTTCATATCTGTGTCTGATTAGGTAACAATTCACTTAGGGAAATCTGGCCGTATGTCATAATTCCCATGAATTAAGTAGCAGCAGGTAGTTAGAGCAAGTAAACAAGTCCAGAGAAGGCACATTTTATAAACAAATTATCTATCAATCCCGATTATTCATTCCTCGTCATCGTCATCACTCTCCTCCTCACTTGCCTCATCCTCGCTCTCTACAAGTCCCTCCGGTCTCGCCGTCAAAACAAATCCTTCCAAGCACGTAATCCGGTTCTGCGTCTCATACCTTCCAACCAACGCTCCCACCTTCTTTCCTTCCGCCGCCACAAAATCATCATCACCATCATACCCTGCCTCCGGCGCTCTCCCAAACACGCCTCTCTTCTCACTGCGAACCAAAATCGGCTCCCGCTTATCCGGGACCCCAGGAACCACCAACTCGTCATTCTTGATAATCCACACTCTAATAGCACCATCGCTAGCCGCACCAATAACTGCAAAGTCATTGCTAGGCGTCCGCAGAATCTTGAAATCCTTAATACGCCCGTTGACGCCATCGGCCTTGCCTCCCAACTGCGCAACCATCCGCGCCGTGGGCCACACCTCCTTCTGTTCCGGGACCGGGTCGTCACCATTCCGCTTGACGCGCGCATGGTTGGCGTTGGGCGGCACCAGGTACTCCGTCCGCGTAGTGTAGAACAAAATCCGGCCATCCTCTGTCGACACCGCCAACAACTCGTCAAAGTTGTCATTCTCAGCATCGTCGGCATCAATGCGGACGACGGCGATCTGGTGTACCTTGGTGCGGATGTCACCAAGTACAGTGCATTGGACCTGCGCCTTGTAGTTGAAGACGACGACGTCGTTTTGGAAGGAAACAATGTACTGGTCGCGCATGGGGATGAGGACGTCATCGCCAGGGGCGGCATCCACCTCGTAGTTGGGAATCCATTTGTTGACACGCTTGCGGATGGACAGGAGTTGCTTCTCCGTAGATTCACGCTTAGCCATAATGGGTTGGGCCCACTTGACGCGGAACCCCTCACCAGTCGAGAATCTCGATTCCTTGGCCTGCATGAGCAGATCCGGGACAAACACCAACTTCGACTTGACCATCTCACCCCTAACGTTGTTCCACAACCGCAGCATCTTCTCACCCTTGGACACACTCAGCATGACGGTGCCCGAGGGACTGAAAGTGAAATCGTTGGCACCCGCGGGTTCATTGCCCATGACAGCAGTATCACCCGAAGGCCGGCTCTCGATTCTCGGTCTCTTCACCTTCATCTGCTGCAACAACTGCCAATCCCTCGTCCTCGTCACCGCAATCGTCGCGTCCTCCGATGCCGAATACAACTTATACCGACTCGGGAACATCAAGCACGTCACACTCGACGAATGGTGCAACAACGTGCCCACCTCCCTGTTCTTCCTGTTTTCCTTAATCGGTCTCGGCGCCAACGCCGCCAACAACTTATCATCTGCCGAAGCTCCCGTCGCCTCAGTTTTCGGCTCATGCGCCGACAGAGAATAAACATTTACCCTCTCATCAGTCGACCCCGACGCCAACAAAATCTTCTGCCCCTTCCCAGCCTGTGGCAAGCTAACCGGCGACAACGCCAAACATCTCACCGCCGACGAATGCGCATTGAACAAGAACGAATCCGCAAACGAAACCTTCGTCTCCTTCGCCTCATCACCCGGCGTCACTCTGGCGATAATACCATGTAAAACCCGGTCATACGACCCCGTAGCAATCTGAATGCTATACGGCCCATCGTGCAACTCGACCTTCTGAGGCACAACGGCCGGCGCGGCCTTCTTGGGAACGGGCTTCGAGGCACCCTTGGGCTTCGTGGTGTTGGCCTTCTTGGCAGTGGTGGAGGTGGCAGGGGCGGCGGCGGTTTTCTTGAAAGAGGAGAAGTTAGCGCGGGCGGCGGCGACCTTCTTGGCGAGTAGGGTTTTCTTGTTGGTGGGTTTCTTGACGCTGGAGGCGGAGGTGCCGTGGGCGTCAGTGTTCTTTCTCTTGGCCATGATGGCGGTGTCGAGTCGGCGAATATCGTATAGGAATTAACAAACGGGAAATAAAGAAAGTTCAATGAGGCAATATACTAATAAACGGAAAATTGAAGTAGGCGAGACAGTGTAGCAATCTCTAGTCCTAGCAAGAAACTTCTCACAACGGACAAGCGTTAGGTTTCCCTCACTAGGCGCAAGAAATCGCCTCTAGCCAACTTTTTTTTCTCAGGCGCATCTGGTCTTATCGATAAGGAATTTATGCCCCACTTTTAACTTCCTTGAAATGCAGCAACCAAATCCTACTGAATTAGGAAATCCCACCTAACAAGGGCCATCACGTAACACAAGATCGACTTCACAATAGCATCTAGCTGCATTCATATATAGACTAACAAGAGGAGACAAAATATGGCAAACATTTCCTGTCATTAAAAATTCGTGATCAGCCCAATGAGCTTTGAAGACCAACAAAATACAAAAAATAACCGAAAAAAAAAGACGCTGTCATCAGTCTACTACTGAATTTAAATGAAATAACAAGACAATAAGTATCATGAGCAAAGTCATTACCCCATCAGCATATCAACATCAACCACAAAATCCGAAAAAAAAAACATCATCATATCAAAAAATAAAAATAGAAAAACAACCATGAAAATCATCCATCTAAACTCCTGGGTACAATCTAATCCTCGGCCGTCTATTTCTTGTCGAGATCCATATCAACCATTTCAAGCGCATTCAAACTAGGAAACCGCTTAGAAAAGTCAGATAGGACATCCACATCACTGCTTCCATCCGCTGAGGTAATGGGCTGCGCCGGCGCCAGCCCCTTTGTCGGCGATGGTGCCCTCCCCGTTGGGACTCCATTCAGATGCCCCGGCTTCTTCGGCGCTATAGGCTTCGGAGGCACAACTGGTCGGTTACTCGCCAGAGAACCACCCGTCGGTAGATCCATTTTGGCGTTCAATTGACTCTCAGAAGTCTGTACTTTGACGGACTTCCGAGGGATCTCCGGTTTGTTGGGGCTGGCGGGTGCGGGTGCGGGAGCTCCAGTATCGGTATAACGGCCATAGCCTTGGGCAGTACGTTGAACAGGCGCGGTCCTTTGCTCTTCAGATAGCAGACTCTGCACTCTGTTCTGGATAGATATAGCCCGAGGAACGCCACCAATGCTAGCTGGAGGAGACATGGGTCCGCTAGATGAGCCACCACCTTCACGGCTGGCGACACGACGACGGTACTCAGCCTGGGCAGCCTCAACACGGCGCTCCTCTTCGGCCAGCTGTAGTCGCTCAAACTCACGGCGCATCTCAGGAGTCATATCGTCTTCATTTTCGGGATCATGGCCGTCATCTGTCCGCCCATCAGTGGCTTCTGAGCCAGCAATAGGCGTCAAACCTTGGTCAAGGAGATCCTTCATAGGCGAAGGAGTCCGGGCGGCTTGTCCCCCTGAGCTTGGACTAGGGCTATGATGATTCTCAAAACGCTTGAACGCATCTCCAAACTTTCCAGCCAAAATATTTTTTCCGCTAGAAAGCGAAAAACTACTCCGCTTGCCGTGCTTCGATTTCTTGCCGTCAGTTTCTTCCAACGTTCTCAGATACTCGGCGTCCTCGCCACCAAAATCACCTGATGTTCTGGACTTTTCAATCGATTTACGACTGCTCTTGTCTAGAGAGCGACGGGTACCCTTGTCTAATGAAGCCCGCTCCCGCTCCTTTTCACGCAGGAAGTCCATATTAGATTCGAGGTGAGTACTAACAGGCCGAGATCTAGAACCACCCGCTGATGTGCCAGGGCCCGCTGATCTAACAGGCGACATATCAAGCAAATCAATTTGTGGCCGTGAGGTTTCCAGGGAAGGGCGGGAAGAGGCATTGCGGCCCACGGGGCTGCTAACTGTTGAGGTTTTGGAAACACCAATGGGCCGTATGTCGTCGGGCAAGACTTTGGTGGGGTTCGTTTCCGATGAGGCGGGGTAGCGGTGGATAGAAGGACGAGTGACAGGGGATATATCAACATTGGTCATTGTCATGGACACCAATGCAGGCTTGTAAGCATCTGTGCCTTGTGATGAAGAAATTGCCTGTAACTCGGGGTTGCTAGCGATGATAGCCTGCGCCTTACTCATGGTACCCGCAGAATTAGAAGCCGGTCTCGGACCAGCCGAGCCTACTGGCTTCGAACCAGGGGTGGAAGGTTTGCTCGAAGGAAAGCTGTCGCCGGCATACTTCCCTTGGACCATCTGGTTGAAGTCTCTCGGAGAAGTTTGAGAATCGAAATCAAACTTTCCACCCTGGTCGTGAAGCAATGAGAACTGGTCAAGCGTCGGAAACCGGGCAGAAAGCTCATCAGTTGGTAACATGGAAGCCGGTGGAGGAGATAAGACCTGAGCTGGGGTCGAGATCTTTGATTGCATCGGAGGGGTTGCTGAACCTTTGGAAGAATCCAACGCAGCAAACGGGTCGCCGTTCATAACTCTCATGGGCGAAGGACTCGGCTTAGAGGAAGAGACACTAACCGGTGAGGCTGATGTCAATCCGCTGACTCCAGCAGGAGTAGTTGAAGTTGGCCGGCCCCGTCTCATAGGCACAATATCAGGGATCTTTTGCTGCACGGGAGCTTGATGGGAAATTGAGACTCCAACAGTTTGTTTAGGCTCGACGGGAGCACTCTTGACAGTCGAATCGGTAGGTTTACTAGAGTAAATATCGTGGATGGGGACTTCGCGCCCCTGCATACGACAGCCCTCTTTGAGTACCTGATAGATGTTGGGTCTGTTGGAAGGAGCTTCACGCAACATGGCGGCTATGTAGAAGCATATTAATTAGTATTTTGAAGATCCTTTTTTTTCTCTAAAATATAAAGACATAAAAAGAAAAAGACAAGCTTACCAATAAGGTTCCGTAATCTGTCCGAAAACACCGGATAGCTGGGGAATCGCAAAGTGGCATTGAGGATCGCCAGTTGTCCCTGGTCCTCAAATGGGGTAGTATAGTAACAAAGCTTATACAGTAAAACACCCAATGCCCAGATATCAGACTTCTCATCAATAGGGAGCTTCCGGTAGACATCAACCATTTCCGGACTGCGGTATTGGAGCGTAGTATGTCTCTGGATGTCGTCATCGATTTGGCGGCATTCGGCGATGGTAGTGGCAGCGGGGCGAGGAGGGGCAGCAGACCCAAAGTCGCAAACCTTGAAGCGTTTAGAGCCATCGGGATAGTCGGTAATGAGGACGTTCTCAACCTTAAGATCGCGGTGTAGAAGTGCCGGCTTCAGGTAATGCATACAGGCCACACCTTCGGCAACGTCGGTGAAAATCTTGAGAATCTCGGGCTCGGTGAGGCGGTGTTGCAAACGAGTATTCATGAAGTCAATCAAGCCTCCACCATTACAAAACTCCATGAGCAAAAACACCTCATAGCCACCACCTTGCATTTCGGATGCATGCGAGTCAATATAAGTGACAATTGGCTTGTGTCCCTTAAGGCGCTTCATCGTCTCAACCTCAGTGCGCATGCCGCGCAGCGTATCCTTATCGGGTACAGCAACCCGCTTGAGAACGGCCATGTCTGTGCCGTTAACAGGCTTCGGCATCTTGACAAGGTATACATGGGCAAAGCCACCTTCGGAGAGATATTTCTGTATAACAACACGGTGTCCGCCAACCTGGATCTTGGTACCCGGAGCAAAGGTTCCGGGTGGCTGAGAGGAGGCTAGAGGCAGATGCATCTGCATCTGGTGCGTAGAAGCAGCCATGGCAGCGGGTGAAAATGGCTGTTGTTGTTGTTGTTGTGGTTGTCGAGATTGGCCAAAAGAAGCCATTATTCGGATAATAGTATCAAGTATTGGCGGGCGGTGTGTCCCAAACCCGGTGAGCTAGAGGCTGTATCTCGGGGGCGATAATCCCGTGGTTATGTGGTGCTATGAGGCGAAGCGAGCGGAGTTGGCGGAAGCGGTGGGCAGTGTGGGCAGTGGGCAGTGGACAGTCGGGATATGACGACAAGCACAACTGGCGAAACAGATCTCGATCGAGGGGTCAAACGACTCGCCAGATGAGGCTGAAAGAATCAGGCTGTATAGAAACTAAGAAGAAAAAACGAATAAATAATAACTGCAGCTCGGTTCGGCGATAACTGGGCGATAGGTTGTGATAAAACAAGACCAGGCGATCGGATAGCGAGAGGATTGGTTGGTGATTGAGGGCGTGCGCTGCACGGTTGGTTATAGCTAGAGAGCGATTCCGTAGGTGGAGGATTTGGAGTTCGTTCTTTGTAGTGACGATGGGAAAGACAGCGCTGGCTGGCCGTGAGGTTTGTAAAAGCAACAACGGTAAATTTAAGGAAAGAAGCGATTAAAGCAAGAACCAATAAATCGCAATTGCTAATCTGGGAAACAAAAAAATGACAATGGCAATATCAGATTCAAGCTGCAACACGCGATTCTGCTTCACTATGAATTCACTATGAATTACCGCAGCGTGGGACAGTTCTCATACAGTTGACCAGCTTACAAGCATGAGAAAGAGCTTAACTTGTTTGCTGCCGAAGCTTGGAATTGGCGGTCGATAGGGCCTGGCTTGAGGGGCTCGCTCCTGGAAGGACATATCTATAGAGGCAAAGCTCCTCGCCTTAGCCGTTTTTGGATTTCTGTGGGGAAGGGATTGGAGAGAGGACTCAATACAGGCACGAAGAATTACAGTTGGTTACAGTGGCTTAAAACAAGCTTTTGACAAGAGATAATGCGCGCATTGAGCTCCAGAGTTTCTGATGCACAAGTGAAGCAAAGATCACGGAAGCTAAGTTGATGGATTCTCACAACGCAAACGGTTCCATCCGCAACCCAAACACAAGAACCAACTCAATCTTTTGCGTCACTCCACTCATCGGTTTTCACGATAATGGACGGCGCGCCCCTGGATGGAAAGCCACATCGCAGTTCTGGGTTGCTTAGTGCCACTACCAACTGGCTAGGCACTATAAGTTCTCGACCATAGCGCTATAGCTACTACAGCAAGCACAATTATAGGCGGTAGCGCAACAAAGCCAGGAACCACAAGATAGGCCCATAGCGTACAAAGCTAGCGGGTTTTGTGGACTTTTTTGGCGGTGAAGATCAGAGTAGTTGCAGTGAAGGACGCAGGGGTGAAGTTGAACTTGTTGGACTTGTATGTAGGCGTTTGTGCAGGCAGCTGGCCGCCAAATGTCTACAGCTGGTTAGACTCGAGCACTAACAAGTGTAGATTTCCTATTTTGTCAATATATGGGAAGCATCATCGATGTCTTTATATTGGATCAACGTTCACGGTGATGGAGTATACTCTAACTCAATTTATTACAATCAGATGGCTGTACTCCTTTTGTATTTTTGGTCTCCATCCATGCTTAGTCTTCTGATCATTCGTCTTTATCACCTTCATTTAGCGACTATCAATGACATCATCACATGGCCTCAAAGTAGTCAGGTGTCCTGCCAATACCAATACGTTCAAATATATCATAGCTCACATTAATTGTAAGCCAGTATATTCGCATTTTATTATAAATCTTTATCACCGCATAATTTTCGAGTCTTCAAGTATTAACAAGATACTACCTTTTTTTGATTGGGGACATTATGGTAGGGTTTGTCTAAAAAAAAAAAGCAACCCCCTATTATCGAGCCAATATATGCCATAGGGTTTTCTCCCGATACCGCCAAGAGCATATTTCATCCCGTTGTCCCCAAAATAGACCACTTAACCAGTAATTGTCGCCATATCTTCTCACACTTTAAAGGGAACTAACACCCAACGTCGCCTCTTTCCTCAATTCCAGACTACCCACTTTCCAACGCTCTAATAATCGTTACATCCACAATCGAACATCAGCGATCTATGACATCTCCGTGGGTGTCAAATGTCTATCGTATAAGCCTCAGCCATCAACCTGTATTCCAAAACAAACCTTAATGCTTTGGTCACCAGCATAGGATTTATATGCTTCCGAAGATCACAATATATGCATTGTCATAAGGCTGGCTCATGAGATCCAGAAAGCAGCAACGATGTGCATCAATAAGTTTCTTTATTCCTCTGGATGATCGTAGGATAGCAGTACGGCGGAATAAGGGCTTGTTGGCTGCGGAATAGGAATATATGCAGATCGATTTGAGGGCATGTATGACAGATGGCGGACTGGGACCTTTGAGAAGGTTATTTGGGTGGTGTAGGGAATGTAATACAATATATATGGGAATGCAACAAGGGAGACATGAGGTGAGTTTGATGTTTGATACTGGGAAGCAGTGGGCGATTTTGGCTAGAGGGACGGTCCAATGGTTGGCATTAGTTGGTATTGATGGTGCTTGAATTTGGTAGAGAGATTGTCAAGTATGAGAGGGAGACAACCACCTCAGTATGTGGCTACGCTTCTCTGTTTGAGATTAAGACATATACATGTGAAACAAAGTCTCCTCGTCTCATTTTACCTGGCTGGAAATAACTACGGACTTCTAGCTAAGCCCACCAAAATATTCCATTTTCCCAAAGTAAATCATACCATAAGCTAGGTGTCCTCGCAATAACCGTAAATATCTCAAAAATCAACTAGCTTCTTTGTTATGCATACCACACCCTCCCCTTCATTTCCTGTCCCCCATCATAACCCATCTTGCCATCGGCTCCCCCTGTTACAACATCCCAACTAAAGTCAGGGCCCACCTAAAGCAAACTGGGATTACAGTTAAAACGCGCCTTTATTTCAAGGGCCCCATGCTGTACAATCTGTTTTGACAATGACAGCACAGCCCAGGGGAAACCTCCAGCGAGATTGACTGTGAAATTATCTCGCAAACGAGACTTGATCATATCCAATCTGTATCTCCGGAGGCATAGATAGGCGTATAAGCCTAGAGCTAGCTGAAGTATTACCTGGTCTCCCCGGGGAGGGCGCCAACGCGGAACGCTGAGGCTGGTCCTGTCATTTGGTGAATATGCAGTAGTTGACTTCGCCTGTTCGCACAGCAAACAGGGGATTATCTGATTTATTTGGTTCGACCGTCCAGAATTCCGCCGTATTGGGACAACTCAGACAGACTAGAACATTATACTTGTATGTGATAGACAGCTGCGTGGTTAGCACATTCTCGCACCTTATCAGCACATTTATAGTACGGATGTACAGTGTCGATCACCCTGAAATGGAATATAGACCGAGGACTTACCTAACAAGATACAAGATACAATTATGGGAACACGAGCTAGCGAGAACTATCCTCCTATGATCTCTTCACCTACTTTTCCCTCATCACACATCAGCCTCACACCTCCATAAACATGCCCTCTCATCAGTCTCCCACTTCCCCAATCCCTAGTCCTCAGTTCCCATGAATCCAAATTCCCCTTTGAAATGACCCAAGCGGGGATTGAACGGACGACAGCCACCGTCTCCCACTCTGTACTTACACAGCCAATGGAGGGCCAGCATCACCTCCCTCAATCCCACAGCAACACCCATAGACCCTCAAACCAACATACCTACTCATCTACTTGCCGCCTTCGCCCCATTTCCTGTGCATCCATAGCCGAAATCCCGTGTTTCCAACGATCCACAACACCTTCTTTCCTCTTGGCACCCAGGCCCCCCCCCATCCCCGATTGTAACGAAGGGGCCACCAACCGCCAGTTCGCTTGGTGCCCGTGTGCCCACCAACCCCTGGTTCATGGAATGCCGGCTAGGCGCTCTCTGGAATTCCCCCATTGTCTAGAACAACACAGGCCAAACAAACAAGTGCATAGATGTCCCCGTCCATATAAGCTGAGGGCGTCCACTCCCAAGGACCCTTTGCCTTTCTTTTGTTCTCTAGGCGATTTCGCTCACTCGGGTTCACAGTCTTTTCATACTATTTCCAGGTTCTTTCACTAGGCCTTGTCGCTCTTTTGACAAATTACGCTTATAACAAACGCACCACTTCACCTTTCTTCCTCGATACCACAGCCGCAAACATGCAGTTCTCCGCCACCCTCATTGCGCTCGCCGCCGCCGTCTCCGCCGCTCCTTCTTTCTCTAACCTGACCCTCTCCTCCATTGCCAACACTACATCTTCCATCCTTTCCTCCATCGACGACACCGCTGCCTCCGCTACTACCCCCACCGCTATCCTTGTTCCCACGGCCGCCGCCACCATCACCAACGGCTCCTCTTCGTCCACCACTTCCACTTCCGTCTGGGTCCAGCCCACCCTCGTCAACGACTGGCCCTTCAATGCCACTCACCCTGCTCTGAACAACACTGTCACCGGTGCCTGTGAGAGCATCTCGTGCCACACTGGATACGAGTGCCACATCTACGGCGATGTTGGCAAGTGCGTGATGGTTGGTGGTTCGGAATGTGGCGGCACTTGGTGCCCCGGTAACAAGCAGTGCTGCACTGCTGATAACTGCAACAAGTGTATTTCCCTCTCGCTGACCTGCAGCGCCGACACCTGCGCGTAAGTATCCTCGCATGATTCCTGTAACGTAGAACATATAACTAACTCTATATAGTTCCGCTCCCGCCTTCAGCCCTTAATTGGACCTGATACTTTTTCCCCCTCTTTCTCCCTTTCTCTTCCGCCACCTTTGTTATACCCTTCCTGAGATATCAACCATTCCTTCTACTTTTTGAAGCGACTTGTGAAACAGCCACCCGCTCTGGCGACAGAGCTAGACATCGAGTGTGCGACTCGGCTTGCTCGAATGTCCATTGTATATCAATCTATATTGTTATATTCTAGCCTTATAATATACCTAGAACATATATGTCCTATATCACCTAGAAATTGAACAATGCTGTCCCCAAGTTGTGCATGTTTTCTATTCAATAATGTAGTCCTAAGTCAGTCGGACATTTGATGCAATTGTTGCACACAATTTATGTCATTAGTGCACTTGGTAACTGGTAGGATTTCAAGGTGGTGTCCAGTGCCTGCCAATCGAGGTTTGTGTCACCGTACCTTGATATTCCAATAGATAGGCTTCCTTCTTATTCTGGTCACAAGTGTCACAAATAATATGCTTCCTTCCATGAACTAATTAATCCGCCAACGTCATTTCAGCTTACACGACATCACTTAATCAACGATGACAGACCGCAATCGGAAACAATATAGTAGATACGCCGTTATTGGCAAACGAATGTAATTTGGCACATTAAATCTCTATCAGACTAGTACCATCCAAACCAACCAAATACCCAACCAGTGAAAATGCAAATGCGAAAAAGGAGTGACAATGCTGGGGGTTTTTTTCCCGACCTTCATAATCCATCTATAGGATTCTGCGAATGTATGCGCAATCATGTGAATGAAAACAAATTAATCAATATATACCAATCTCCATTCATTACAACTGTCTATTGACAGTCCACCCTAATCTCGTAATAACCTATTACGAAAATCTTACATGTATACATACGTACACATATATTTGGCTCCATACTAAGTAAACCTTTTTACAGGAAGCAAAGAATAGCAGCAGCACCAGCCATGAGAGCCAGACGAGAGCCGGTGACGGTGGAGGCACCGCTAGTAGTAACAGTAGACACAGTGGCAACGGGAGCAGCAACAGTACCAGAAGACTTGATAGTGGTGAAGCTAGTGACGGCAGTGGCCTCACCATCCTTGTTGGTGGTGGTGATGGTGGCAACAGCGGAAGTCACAGAGTTCTCGGAAGCCGAGGAGTGAGTACCAGAGGGAGCCGCAGTGGTGGAAGCAGCATTCGAAGAGCCCGAGCTAGAGACAACGGCGGAGGAAGTAGAAGTGGCCTCAGCGGAAGAAGCAACCGACGAAGTAGCAGCCGACGAAGTAGTAGTCGACGACTGGGCGGCAGAAGAAGAGGAAGACGAAGAACCCTCAGCCTTCTTGACCATTTCCTGGACCCACTGGGCGGCACTATCGGTGTACAGGTCGAAGTAGTTCAGATGGTTGTCGACGTTGCCACCAGCAGCGCAGATGGGGTCCTCGGCGTCACAGTTGGAGATAAAGACGCTGTCCCACTTGTTGAGGTTGGCAAGGGATTCGCCCTCACGGGGGAAGAGGCCAGTGCCGGAAGCACCAGACATTTTGTTAAAGGGCTGGTTAGCGGTGTGGCGGACATCACCCCAGATCATGGCAGCAACGACTATTAAGATAGTTAGTATTATATATATATTGGATACTTGTGGTTATGGCAGTTAACGACATACCTTGCTTGCCGGCGGGGGAGTTGGGGTCCAGGGCAGTGGTGGAGGGAGTGGTGCACCCATTGAAGAAAGTGCCACCGCCACCACCCAGGATATCACCAACAACCTGAGCACCCTGCGAGTAACCCGTGATGACGATCTTGGAATCAGGGCATCTCTTGTTGAAATCAACAATCTGCTTCAAACCGTTGCTCACACCCTCGCTGACAGAGTTGCAGTAATCAGACTCCACGGGGTTGTAGAAAACGATATCTTCGTATTCACAAGAGCCGGAGATGCCAGCGCAAATGGCACCGGCGAGCTTGCCCTGACGGCCGGGGTAAGGCTCGTTGTTGCCCTTGGAGAGGAAGATGTGGACAGAGGAGCAATCGGTGGGGATTTGCTGGCGGGGAGTAACAGAGGCCAGGGCAGTGGCGGGGAGGAGGGAGAGGAGGGGAAGAGTGAAAGAGTGCATTTTTGCGGATGGTATTATTAGAAGATAAAAGATAAAAAAGTGTCTAAAGTTGCAACGAAAGGACGACTAACAAGTTATCGTAGTCTTGAGGGTATGTAGTATTGAGTACAAGATCACTACTACTGAAGTGAAAATAAAAGAAACAAATGGGGACAGTGGTTATGCGGAGACTCGCATTATATACCCTCAAATGAACCCCTTTGGAGACGAAGAAGAAAACACACTCATTCCTTCTGTCGATCAAGTAAGTATAGCTCGCATCCACGACCCCCCGACCTTCTCGATTTAGAAACAACACTATCATCCCATCCCCATTCCCATCCCCATTCCCATCCCACCGCTTACAGCTTATCTCATCCTTGGTGTCCTCGGCCACCGGTTCACTTGCTAAAAAAGGACACATTAGTTTAGGTTTAGCTCAGTCTTGTTAATAGATAGGACTCAGCCGCCCGGGTACGCAGTGGTTGATTCGGTGTTGGGCCGGGGTTTCTGGGAACCAATGTGTTCTTGTGTGTATGTGCATGGGGCACTTAGTGTCTTTGCGGAGCTGTGACGTCTATCGTGGTGGTGGAAAGTACAACATTCGCTGCAGATATCAATATTACAGTGGTTGACAACGTGTAGTGTCCTACGGATTTGGGTTGTCTGCTCCCTTGGAAAGGAAGATGCAGAAGAAAAAAAGAAAGAAAAAAAAGGGAGCGTATATCGCGAACGGCTCGGTTCCCTGCAATAAAAGTGTACCTGCTTCATAATAGGACACGCTAATCAGCTGACCATGTATCCAAAGGACCAAAGGGAGGCTTTTTTTACTTTTTTTTCATCGTCCTCTTCCTTTCCCGTCGTACTCCTCTTATCAGCTCATCAACTTCCATTCTTGTCCGGAAATCCTGAGACTCCACCGCACCCAACGTTTTGCCGCAAGGGCTTCCTTGGCCGTAACCTCGCTATGAATATTACGCTTAAAGGTTTGATCAGAGGGTAGGTAACTGATGGCGTGCCGTGCCTACAGAATGACAAGCACAGCCTAAAGAATTGTTCCTCAATGTCCTTGATTAGGTTTTTCTTTCGTATTTCTAGAGTGGTGACCAACGGTGCTAAGGGAGTTCTAACAAAACTAGTGCGCGAAGTCTAGCGTCTTCTAGTGTAGGATCCACTTTGACTTCATGGTTCATTATTTTCATGGTTCGCTGTCGACAGTTTGCCACCTTTTTTTTTTTTTTCGAAGACCATATTCCTTTGTTGGTTAGTTATTAGTTAGGTCGGGCTATTTCTGGGAACAATTGATGGAGTTCGAGAATAATGGAAGAACAGGCCAAGAAGGTGAAGGAGGTGAAGGAGTCGAGGGTTCCTGATCCTTGTAGTGGTGAGGTGAGGCGACTGGGGCCGAGGATGGTGATCGTTGGGAGCATGAAGGGGTGTAATAAACGAAAGGGACGTTACGAGATCGGAATGAGAGTAAAGTACATATCTTCGTCATGAAGTGTTGCATTCGTGTTTTATGGGCCATCGTATTTTATATATCTCATTTTTTTAGTGTCTCTGGCATTAGTCGGTAGTGTCAATCCTCGGAATTATTGATGGCTGTCATTCCAACTCATGGCCAAACCCATGGCCTCACCTGACCAAACTTTGAGACTCAATCCAAGCCAATGACATCACCTCCATTTTAAGCTATCACAATACATGTCAAATAAACCTAAATTCGAGCCTTGCACAACATCAGCTCCATCTAACCCACCAATCCTCACGTTGTCTAAATACTCCGACTGACAGCATTGATCGTCTCTATCCCCTTCCTCTTTCCTATGTCTCTTAAATGTCCCCACCAACCGCACTGATTCCCCTCTACACACTCCACCTCGTATAAACCCTGGCTGCCATGCCACCCATGTCCACAGTTAGACCGCCGATCATATTCATGATGTAGTAATACGAGGTTAAAGCTATAAAAGGCGAGATGTCGATAGGTAGTGGGTCATGAGTCGTGGGAAAGGGTTTAGCTGTCAAGATATGATGTAATTAGTTGGTGGTTGGGGTAACCGAGGGTTTCTAAGTGGAACTTGGATTTAGAGGTTTGGTTGTTGGGATATCGATAGGGTTTCGTGATATCATGATGTTTGGAGTAGGCTATCAGGTTGCTCGGGTGACCCGATATTGAGACCCTAGTGAAGCGCTATGGTGTAAGTCACGATACTAATATAGTTATTACATTAAATGTCACTCCCTAATTCTGAAAACAGAAATGAAGAATTCATGTTCATTTTTGACAGTAGCATCGACACATCAGGAATACCAAATATCTACATGAATTATCAAAACCGTGATGTGATATTAATATGAACTATCTGCATCGAACCGCAACCAGATGTAGTGGGAGTGATCTCAACCATCTACTCAACAAGGCCTTCACAAGCTTAGCGCTTCCCAGAGAAGCCGCTAGAATGACCCAAAGCGTTCAAGGCCGCACCAGCATGAGCCGGATTCGCAGTGGATCCAGTGTTGCCACCTTGGGCACCCTGAGACTGGGCATTGGCAAAGTTACTACCGCTCTGGATCTGAGCGGGCTGGGTGCCAGCGGCATAGCTTCCTGTGGAAGGGTAATGTGCATTGTTAGTAAACATGATACAGCGATGTACAGAGGGAAGAAAGGAAGTAGGAGTATCTACCGGGAGTAATGCCACTGGGGCTGAAACCCAGCTGGTTGTAGTTGTGAGCGTTGGTGTTGTTAGGGGCCATTGTGACGATATTATCCGTATTGTCTGCGAGGTTAAAGTAAGGAAATTGTGATGTTGGTATTGTTATTATTGCTGTGTATGTGTGTATGCGTGGGTAGTGAATGGAAGTGAGAGAATCTGGCGTTGAGACTGATGAACGACTCTCTATTTATACACTTGCCACATTTATACATTTGCCACATTTATACGTTTGCCACATTGATATGTTTGCTACATTGGATAACTTAGCTATATAGATTGCCCTTTTTAATACTAATATTCCGTCTCTACGGGATCCTTCTTTCGCTTCAACCGCTAAGAGGCCGTTAATGTGTGAATGTTTGCCAATGTGCTACCTTCCTCATCCAAGAAACCCTCCATGCTGGCTTCATCGCATCTCGTGATGCTTCCGCTTGAGGTTTCCGCAGATGAGTGGCTAGTTGGGTAGTACTAATGATTACACATCCATCTACTGTCCACCAATCTATAACACTTCTATCCCCTAACCACAGCCGCCGTCGCCACCCCGATTCACGTTGTAGTCTATGACAACCGATAGTCCATATCTTCCCATAGCCGCACTGTACAGGGAGGCAAACTCCCCACAACCGTTATGCTCGTCTGCACCATCACAGCAATGATCCCTATAACAAAACCTATTAGCTTCATATCCATCAATTTGATTTCATCTTCACAATAGGAACAAACTTACCAGAAATTGGCCCGGCACCTCCAAAGCCAATGCTATTGAATGTGGGAACGGCAACCACTTCTAAAGTTACCATAAGTACAACTCCAAGAATGAGCAGGGGATGATCATAAATAAGAGACCAGTTATCTCGGTTCTTGAATCAGGGATGATTACATGGAACTTATCAGCATTGAATGTTTGATTCTTCCAGCTGTCAATTCGGATTAAAAGGTCCCGAATGACCAGCCTGGGCCGCCAGTGAAAGGGAGTTAGACTCGTGGATATTGAAACCTGGACATATCAAGATGAAAAGCTGGTAGTTTGTGTGTGTAAGTTCGGAGAAAAGAAGTATAAGATAAAATGGTTGACAATGGTAAAAAAAGATAATAATAACCAAGATTGTGTAAAGAGAGATCCCATGTTTTGAAGGTGAAAAACCTGGTTGGCCCCTTGGCCGGCCTCTTGGTTTGGTCGACCTTTTACGGGGCGGGACAGCCGCGGAATACGGCAGGACTATCCGACAGCTGGCCTCTTGATAATGAGAAGGAATTTAACTAGAATAACCAATCAAATATCACAAACACGGTCAACTACATTTGATAATAATGTATTTAGAAGTACTTAATCTCCCCGAAAATTAGCGGTCTGATGTCCTCCATATGACTTATCACCGCCATCTTGACAACCTCGCGTTACACACATAATGCACAAATAATTCAGCCCGTTTTGTTTCCTCCACACACATCCTTCTTCGTCTCTGCCTTCTGCTTTTTGGCCTTCACCGGCCTCGACTCAACCTTAACCTCATCCACCAACTTTTCTAAGTGTTTGCTGATGGCGGGTTCATTTTTAAGATACACTTTTCGTCCCCACTGCCCGCCCATGCCGGCGGAACTCAGCATAGCTACGAGGCTATCTATCAAGATATTAGAATGTTGCCAGACAGAAATAATAGAGATAAGAGGGAAACTTACTTTTTCGAGCACCCGTTGGAGTGAAGCCCGCTTTGGCCAAAATATCAAGTGGGCTCATTTTTTTGTGAAGAAATGTAAAAGATACTATGGTGTATGGGAAGTAATAAGGATGATCTGTGATTTGTTGTAGCTAAGGAAATACCTGGGACGGATTACCTTGAGGACTGTCTCGATATAAATACTCACATCTTCATTCACCATCATCCCATAGAATGGCGCCTAGCATTAATCATGATCTGAACCTACGTGCCTAACCGCCACGCTGTTTGTTTATTGTAGCCCACATTGCTGATTTTAATCTAAAACACCAACGTAGCTTACTGATACAGATGCTAGGAAACACCGGGAAGAAGCATGGTATGTATAGGTTTCAGTAGAATCGTGATATCGACACCTATTTTAAATATGCTGATAGTTGTGCTTGTATCAACCGTGTCTCCAAACCCAACATTAGACCTTACTATGATAAGACTAGACTGACACCTTGACTTGCAAACCTAATCAATATATCCGCTTTTGATATCTGCATTATGTTGACCAACCTTTTCCGGACCCATGCAAAGTAATACACGCGGGTTACTTAGCCTACATATATTTACCTCGCTGTTTGCTAGCAAACGCTTAGCCGATGCATATATTACCCTCACATTCTTAACTTCAACACATGACCTCAGCTTGCTCATACTCTGCACGCAAACAACTGACACCAATATGAATACCTACATATCTACATGACTACTTACCTATATACATACCTACACACACATATACATACACACACATTCAGACAGACCCGCACAAGAGGCCGTCCGTTACCTTACATCAACATAAGCCACATGTTCACAAATCTTCTTTTTGATCCCTTACCATTGTAATACTACCAAAAACGTCGCTGAACAACTTCCTTCATCCTCCATATCTACCACACCTACCAGCTTGTCCTACAACTGGTGGTCACCCCCCGACATTCCCCCTCGCCCTCTTCCCTCATTAACCATCGCCTCAGCATCGCCCACCTGTTTCCTCTCACTAACCTCTACTAACTCATGCGGGCTCTTAAGCCTACTTCTCGCTATAATGCGCAACGGCATTGTCAGTCCTCGGGACGCTCCTGACATCTTGGACGATGCCCGATGTCCATAAGTGTACACGGCCGGCGGGGCTTCCGCGGGGTCCACATGGCCGGTGAAGAACCGGCTGCCAGGTTTGGCGTCTCTCATGACAGATGATTGCTACGGAAGTGGCTCCAGGGAACTGGAGAGCCGGTTCAGGTGGAGGTATACATCGGTTCCGTATCTATCACAGTGTTAGCAATCTCTTTTTAAAATAATTTGGTGCCTTTGTCTGATTCCACTTACCCCTCCATACTAATCAGCTTCAAGTCGCCACCAAAGTACCGTGCATACAACCGAGAAATCGGCAATCCGTATCCGAAGCCGGCCATTGGAGCCTTAAAGTCGCTCTTGTTGAAGTCCGGATCCAGACTTGGCGTCCGGTCAACCGTCGTATACATATAAGTCCACACCAGCGGAATCGCACTGCGTGGAATACCACCACCCTCGTCTGAAACCTTGATAGTGATGTCCTCCTTGCCCTCCGCCACAATAACCTTGGTCACTGGGAAGTGATCAGACTCTTCTCCGTGAGTTTCCACAACCGCACGAAGGGAGTTCTTGAGCGTCTCGAACAGCATGTGCGACAAGTGACCTGGTACGTACATGAAGTTGAGGTTGGGTGGACACACGAGCTGAATTTTTGGCGCATCAAACAGACCGTAGTGGTCCTCACACACGTACCGCGCATTCTCGATTGCTTCTTGCGCCAACTCTTTGACGTTCGTCTTGGTGCAAATGATACCGACATATGATGGATCGCGGTAATGGCTGTGCTCCGTAATCGCAATGTGTTGTCCAATGAGCATACGGATACCAATACGTGACATGTAGAACCGGTCTAGGAACGCCTGAATGTTGTTGTCGATCTGCATCCGTTGCCGCTTGCGTTTGTACTCGAGAACACCCTGAGCCATAGTCGTGACAACAGAATCGTGCCGCCGCTTGATAAGCTTGAGTGTATCTGAGAACTTCTTGTTGAAGAGCTGTAACTCGGCTGGCCACACGTGCATGTCGTCCACTAGAGCAAAGTACCGCCGACTCGACGTATTGCTTTTCTTGTGCAGTAAACCAGCGCTATCATATTCACGGTGACCAAAGCCCTTGGCAGCCTGGTACTGCGTCTCCTCAAGACTAGGGTTGAGTGTAGCTTCAGATAGTAGACGCGCCGTCTTGTAACTTCCCTTTGCTGGAGTCATCAAGGCTTTGCGGACGTCTGGGTCAAGTTTGGGTCGAGGCAACGCTGTGATTTCCTAAGAGGCCAATGGTATATGGGTTAGCTTCACCTTTCTCTTCTTATTCACATCAGCTACTCAATATCTTCACCCGGAATCACTAACCTCAAATGATTGCGCATACCAATCTTGCACTTTGCGCACCGATGGCATGTCACTTAATCCATCCGGCAGAGTATCCAGTTCTTGCACCCTGTGAGCCAACCGGATTGGCAACTCTTCCGCCAAAAACTGTGACGCTCTATATAAGGTTCCTAGAGACAGTCAGCTTTGTCTCTTTTGAACCTCTTATACTGGTGCTCTCTTTTGGTACTCACCAACATTGGGCGTTTCTCCAAACTGCACCATCTGCCTTAAGCTCACACCAGTAGCTGGGAAACTGGCATAGTGCCGGATAGTATCCATGAGCCGCTCACTGGCCTTCCAAGACATGATGGTCAATATTGGCCGCGCAGATGCGAGATGCGGGAAGCACGGGGATGGTGGGGCTCAGCAACCGGGGGCCAATGGGCGCAATGTCGTAGCGTAGACGTCTTTAAATTTAGGTGAAGCGGGATATCAATGCGGGAGACAAAGCGGGATTATGTGCTTAGAATATGTTATTGTTTTTGCTGATGGTATTCAAGAAAAGTCAAGAGAGGCTATGGAAGGAAGTATAAAGATGAGAAAAGGCAAGAAGACGGGTATGGATGGTCAAGGAATGACAGGAGGGATCGACAACGAGAGTGTTTGTTATAGATGTCGCGAATGAGTCAATGCAATTAGTTGCATCAGCTCCACGAGTCTAACTTCGGCTGAGTGAGTTGAGGCTCAAAACTAGCGCGATGCCGAGGCTAGAAGTGGGTGAATGATAAACAAACCTCAAGGCTCCCTAAACACAAAATGACATATGACGTCTATCCCTCAGCCGTAGTTGTTGCTGGGGCGTGCGGGTTTCAGGGTTAGAGAAGTAAGCGAGGGGGAAAAAAAAATACGTTTACAGACGCCTGACAATGACCAGCGCGGGATATATAAGCATATGAATCTAAGCTAGATGACGACAGATGCGAAAAACCGGATTACACTTCAAATTTCGATGCTTGAAACACATGGACACTTCCGGGGCAGCGGGAGAACAACCGGGGATTTAGCACAAACAAGGTAGTTACAACATTGAGGGGAGCACCACGGAAGTTGCTTGAGTAGGCCGAACCAGACCTCCGGGATGGGATCTATTGCTACAGTATGATACTTGCGCTGCTAGCCGCAAGCATACCAAAGATTATGATCTGATTCAGTACATATACGTTATTTAGATGCACCACTATATAGCCTGATATATCTCGGTATAAGACGATTTGTGATTTTTCATTATGAAGCCGAATACTACCATTTCCGATGTCCTTTCAACCACATGATAAACCTTAGTGCTCAAGCGTCTATAGAATTTGGAGATTACCCTAGAGCTAAGCCGGACTGCAGGAAGCTCCTTTCTCCAAATCTGCCTTTGGACCGTCAAGAACTTGACACTTGGCTGGCGGCTGGCTTGATGGCAGAGATATTCGCAGGCGGTAAATAGCACCCGATATTCTGCCGAAAGCAGGGACTGGTCATGGTTGACACAAAGCATGTGTGGGCGGCATGATTGATTGATTGATTTTATTGGTTTACGTCTACATATGGTCAGTGTGGGCGGCACATCTGGGATTACCTTGATGCATGGAATATTGTGGGAGCCAATATTGACTTGTGATAGCCACGCCATGAGGAGGAGTCTTGTTAGAAGCTAGGTCGATTTATCTTATAAAGTAAGGCCTGTGGTTAATTTGGCTGGGTTCAAACCCGTCATGTCCTACTGGGATATAATTGAAATCTGCATAGTCCCAGTGACTACAGAACCCGTACCTAGTGATTCTAGATGATGAATACTTCACACAGATAGACCATAATCCATCCCTCTATCGTGGGCATCCTGCACTGTAACATTCCCTCCATTGTCTCTGTGTACATCCAGGAACCGCGCTCAATCCCACACTAACATTAACGCGCAATTAAGATGGCTAAAAAAAAAAAAACAAGAAAGGAAAAAAAAAACTGGCGCAAAAATCCCGCCAGTCGGCATTGGTGAAGAATCTCGTCAGATTTGTTGGCAATCTGACAAGTATCGTGATAACATTACTAGTCTTCATTAGGCCCTTGTGCGAATATCTGATTGGCAAATATCTTGCGGGAACTACGCGATCGCTATCTAGACCAAATTACGCAAGCTCCTTCTGGTTTTGAGCACCGACGGCAGGCCGGCGAGACTCACATAACCAGCAAATTCCAAATTCCATCGCCCTTTTTCATTTTCATTGTTTTTCTCTAGTTCTCGCTTCTCGGGACCCTTGATCATTTCAAGCCTTCATTTTCTTTTTCGCCTTAGCTGCCGAAGACCCTTAGGCTACACATAATATATCTTGACGTCATTTAATATCTGGTCCATTTTCCCATATCTCAGGCTTCCAATATTAGCGCTTAGCTTCAGGAACCAGCTGTCACTTTTACTAGCGCCCACGAAGGAACTTGCTAGATCACGACTTACCGATTTCACACGATAACCTATCTATGTAGAGCCTACATGGCCGCCCATTATTTTATAATCATCTCTTAATTCTATCGAGGAGCGGCTCTGGCTACTGCCCGGGACCAAAATGTGGTCAGCTAGTGGCAGTATCAGTAGCGCCGATTCTAGCCATGACCACGATCACGACGCTTCGTCCATATTTACGCCACAGCGCGCCCGGAATCGAGCATATAGTCAATTGACCGCGCCGTCAACAGTCGTCGCCTCGGCTACCAAACATTTGCACATCCGCAGCCTCAGCCAGTCATTTAGCTCGTCCCCGCTACGACGAAACACCGATCTGCTGGGAGTTAGTCCCGGGGCATCGATATCACCTGAGAGGTCTGGAAGCTATCAGAGCCTCAGCGCTAGTACTCGTAGTGGCAATGATGAACTAGATGATAATGATCCCAATGCCAAATCAATGTGGGAATCACGCGGACGAAATCCATTTAGCACAGGTACATCTGCCCCGGCGACGTCATGCTCCCCGCCTACATCAACCGCTTCTACACATGCGCCTTTATCCTTCCGATCTTCAGTACTCAACTCAGCCCCAGCCAAAGACATGAACCCTACCTCTACACCAAGTTACTTATCGGCGGATCTCATTGCCCAAGTGCGAGCCACCAATACGAAAAATCGCCAACGACGAGAATCTGAAGCATCTTCTTACCGAACACCGATACGGCGAGCACTGGGGACCTCCGAAGCCTATGATGCCGCTGCCATAGCATCTCTCGCCCGCCGTCTTGATGACTTAACTGTGGCAGTCCGGGCCTCGTCAGATCTTAGTGCACTGGCAGTTGCCTCACTGCATGCTAAAGTCGACGATCTTGAGGGGACGCTATATGACCCTGCAAGCAGTCGGGTTTGCTTTGAGGAGGCGTTAGATTGTAAATGGGATGGGAATGGTGAGCCTAGAGCGGGCAGTGCGTTGAGTGCAAGGCCAAGGTTTGCGAGGCCGGTCAGCGTGGATTTTGAGGGGTCGGCATTTGGGTCGAGATTTAGTGATTTGAGTGCGATGTTGCGGGAGAGGCCAGGGTCACCGGCTAAAGGCAGCATATATTCAAGAGGAGGGACGCCAACTCCGGGGGCTAGACATGCTAAAAGAGCTGGAGAGACTGTGGCGCATAGTGTTAAGGAAGAAGAAGAAGAAGAAGAAGAAAAAAAAGAGGAAGAGGAGGAGGGGGGGGAGGAGGAGGAGGATAGTGAAAGTGAAAGTGAAAATGAGAGTGATGAAAGCGAAGATGGTGAGATGGATCTGGGTAACATTAAGGCGGGTATATCGACTGAAGAAGCTAGGGCTGTGGTTGTCGAGACAGAAAAGCTCAATGAAAAACTCGAGGGACTTATCAACAACCTACGAGCTCGCCAAGAAGAAACCGAAGTAAGCTATATCCCCCCAAATTGCGATCTCAATTCCTGACTAACCACCACTAAGCACATCCAAACTCTCCTCCTCTCCCGGGCCGAACGCGCAGCCCAACGTGTGGCTTTTCTCCAGGGCCACGTCGCCCACCTTGAGTCCGAACTCCAAGAAAACGACTCTGAACTCGCGTATCTACGCCTATGTCTCAAGGGGATTGAGGTGCAGGTTCCGCGGGAAGCGGTTGATGAAGAGATGTGGGAGGCAGTTGAGAACTTTAAGGGGGATTGGCGGGTGGTGAAGGAGAGGAGGGAGAGACGGAAGGGTGAGTTGATGGCGGAGGCGACAGGTGGGTTTACGGGGGAGGAGGTTGTGGGATGGGTTGATGAAGCGGGATGAGTGAGAGGAAGAGAGGAAGAGAGGGAGAAAGAGCGTGTGTGTGTGTGTGTTGGTGTGTGGTTAGGTATGTATGATTGATGATTAATGATACCCATTTGTTCTTTTTGTTCAACCAATATATAATTTATATTCATATTTATTCCATGGGCTATCTATTCCCTTTACCCATTACTGACGTTAACTCGACCAATCCGGCTTATCACCGTCTATGGTATTTCCTATCATGATCAGTCTCTCCGTGCCTATCATCAACTTCCTTCCGACTTTTACGTTCCGATCCCGAGCTCCGAACGCACTTTCTGTCTTCTTTATCCCTTATCTTTTCCTGGGGGCTCCCAGAGTTTTTATAATCACTACCTCGCATAACACTGTGATCTTTATAACGCCCGCTAGACTCCTGATAATACCATTGTCCGCCTACTTCACCAGAGTAGACATCCTCACTATATTTTGAATGGGCCCTTGATCCTCGTGATTGACCCCGACTTCTCTCCTCACCAATATAGGAATCACGCCTACTCCCGTACTCTTTATTCCGATCAGCGTTCTCCAGGTACTTAGCTGTCTCCTTCATCAGGCCCCCCTCTCTCTCCTCTTGTCTTCCTCTTTCACCGCCCCGCTTAACCAGCACACCTTTGACAAACCCTTGCGCCGCTATTGCTTTCTTCCCTTTATCAAGCAGCACAATAGCTTTATCATCTATGCCGTCAGGAAGCAGGCCTCTCGGGATCTCCTTGGGTACCTGTTCATCCATTGGGGCATCGAACTCGATTGGGTGGTTACGAAGGATAATAGAGAGCCGCCTATGCTCGTTGGTGGGGTCTGTGAGGATTTGGAGGGAGAGGAAGTGGGCAAAGCCGGCGGGAGTGAGCGTGGGGATTGTTGGAGTGATGGAGGGGTCGGTCGGGGGAGAAGTTAACATGTGGGGGCAGCCGAGAGTTGTGTAGAGGGTAGTTAGGGTGGAGTAGTTGTCACGTGAGAAGACGGCTACGGATTGAGTATGTGTTAGTGGGTGGTTGCGGCTATTCATTACAGGATTATGACAAGGACTTACTAATGGGAATAGCCATATTATCATTGGAAATCTTGAATTCTGGTGCACTGAAGAAGCGCTCCATCAAACTCGGCGTAACGCCGAGAACCTCATATTCGACCGTTGCCATCTGGGTTTCTATTAGTAATCATCACCGCCAATAACACGACCATCATGAGAGACGAACCAGATACTTGGCAATACCTCTTAGCAATGCCTCTCCTCTCTTTGTCACACTAACTTTGACAGTCTCGTCAAATAGTTTCCCCCAGTTCCTCTCAATCGGGGAGTCCCCGCTCTTCTTATCCCATCTAACCTTCTTATCCGTATTTCCCGATCTAGACATCTGAGAAGTCACTGCCGGTTCCCTCGCCCTTGGTAGTGGCATGGTATCCGACCTTTTTATTCCGGGGATTTCCCCGCTCTCAACCCCCGGAGTCCTCAATCCCTTCCTTTTCCGCTCATCGCAATCCTCAACCGTTGGGGACCGATATGGCGTCGCGGCTGCCGGAATTGCTTTGTAGGATACTCCATTGTGGCGAGCTGACGAGTCAGAATTGGGATCGGGATCAGTATCTGAGGGGTCAGTTTTGGTTGTTGGGGATAACGGGGGCTGAAGAGAGACACGGGAGCTAGATAGGGACGGGAGCAGGGAGTGGCGAGAAGAAGGAGAACAAGGTGGCGATGGTGACGAGGGAGGTGACGGCAAGTATGACGACATTTTGCTGGCTGGATGGGAAATTGACGGTTAACGTGAATGATGCTGCCACATAAGAGGGTGATTTTGAGAATCTTCACACAATGCTCCTTAAGTCCAAGACAAGCAAAACCTCAGGTAATCCCGGGACTGTCACTCTTATTTAATATCTTATCACCGGGCATAGGCACACAGGTGACGTCCGTGGGGTATTCCTGAAGGTTCTATCTGTCGATCTGGATTATAAAATAACTGATCGAGTCTCAATATCACCATAGCGGGCTGGAACCTTGGGTGGTGGGTCTTATTCTCGGAGCTTATGGGTTGGTGACCTAGAAAAATACAATTTTATTTATACGTAATCAACGCCACCGAGAAACGTTATCAGGCAATTTACAAGAAAAGAATATGCAGTGTCGTGTGATTCCCATAATATCAGAAAAATCCCTATATGTAATACGCCTCAAAGCCCACGCAAAACTCTTATTTACGTCTTGTACAACAAATCCAAAAACCCTTGAGCCAACTCCACAACCACACTCTTATTCGGCAAACTGCCTGCAACACCGTACAAAGCCGCTGAATCACCGGCAATCTTCTTCCCCGCCGCCTTCCCAGCCTTTTTTCCCTCCTCTTCCTTCTCCCTCTCAGTCTTCACTACTGCTTCCAAATCCTCCACCAACTTGTTCCAAACCTTGGTAATCGGCATCGTAACCGCCACGTGGATTGCCGGGGGGTTCTGCAGAGCGTTCAAATGCCATCCACGAGCACTCATGCCGTCGGCAATGTCATAGGTGTTCAGCTCGACAGCTCTGAACGCCACAACACTCACCATCGGATTTCCGAGGATCGCAAGTTCCTTCTTCAAAACATCCCGGGTCTCGATGGCCTTGCGGACCTCCTTGGCGGCGCCAACAATGGATTTACACGCAGCCAGATATCCGTCTTGCCCCACATTCATCATGCTCGTCCAGCAACCCGCAATGAGGGCGCCGGGTCTGCTACCTGCCAGACCAGGCGACGCATAGACACCGCCCGACCAGTCTGGGGAAACGTAATATTGGAAATTGCGTAGCCGGGCAGTCCGGTAAAGTACTGTAGAGTTACCCTTGGGGGCAAATCCATACTTGTGCGTATCGCAAGAAATTGAAGTAACACCCGGCAACCGGAAGTCGAAGGGGACCGTCGGGAAACCAGCGCGCTCAAGGAACGGAACAAGAAAAGATCCAAGGCAACAATCAACGTGAAGGCAAAGGTTGTTCTTCTTGGCAAGGTTGGAGAGGCCGGAAATATCGTCAATAATACCATGAGGGAAGTTGGGGGCAGAACCAACAAGAAGGATGGTATTGCTGTTAATGAGACGAGAAACTGCCTTAAGATCGACCTGGTGGGAGGGCGCGGGGCAGTCAACAAGGTGCATCTTGATCTTGAAGTAGTCGCAAGCCTTGCGGAAAGCAACATGAGCAGTCTCGGGCAAGATCATTTCAGGTTCCGTGATGCCCTTCTCAGCAAAACCCCTCTGTCTCGCCGCCAAGCAAGCCATCAGGATACTGTCTGTCCCGCCACTAGAGGTGACTCCGGCGGCGCCCTCAGGCGCGTTGAAAAGTGAAAGTACCATGGCGACAACCTCAGCCTCCATCTTGCGAACGCCCGGGAACACATCCGGGTGGATAGGGTTTGCCACAGTAAACTTGCCGTACGCCTCAGTTTGAAGGCGAATTAGCGCGTCTTCGCCGTGGTAAACAGCTCCCGAAACATATCCATCTTCCCAGCGAGTGTGATCCATGTTTGCAAGCATTTCAAGTTCCTTGAGTAACGCCGCATCGCCAAGACCTTTGCGTGGCAACACAGTGTTGCGAGTCAGGCCGACAGGCACAAGCTTCTTTTCAAGCTTGGTAAGCGCTTCATTGACATCCTTCTCGACCTGATTCCGGACGCCCGGGGCCTTAAGAAGATATCCGTAGAAAGTCCGGCGAAGATCATGGTAAATTTCGACGAGCGTGCCGATCGGTCCACGGCCCTTAACTTTGAGGAATGCGCGGCGAGTCCAGCGCAAAACAAAGAAGAAGAAGACGATGTTGCGGAATCTACCGAGCGGTTAGAACGTGGGACGGCTGCCTAACTTGTCAAACATTCAACTTACGTGTCGATGGAAAAGACATCGGCGGCTCTTTGGGGGCGCCGTGCCACAACAAAATGGAGAGTTTGCTTAAGAGCCTCGGGCATGCCGTGTGAGCCTGCCATGATTCCTAACGCCATTTGACGCGATTAGGGATAGATCGTTAGAGTGATAAAAAAGAAGATGTAATATAGCGTTAGAATCTGATCAGTCTGGTGGCAATAAAGCCGCTGAAATTTGACGTCAAGGAGAATCTTGGAACAGCTAGCAAGTCGATGATTTCAAGTAGTTAATGGTCAAAAGTTGTTCGGCACGAGCGGGATTGAGCCACGCATGTATATAGTAGTAGGGTGTCGCTGTAATTGGGGTAGGAAAGTAAGGATTATTGTAGTAGTGGTAGTAAGTAGGTAGTAGGTAGCAGTATAGCTAAGATTTCATGTGATGATGGGCTCAACCTCTATGATTTAAATCGAAGAATATTGTATAAAAGATCACGAGAAATAGAATCACAGCGAAATCAAAAATATCGGAAACAGAAAAGGAAACCACATGTTTTATATTCACAAGTCCCTTCTGCCTAGAACCTCTTTCTGTCCCTGAACCATATCACCGCATTCATTGAAACACGCAGGCTCATTGGCCCACCGGATTACATAACCATCCACTACCTTCCCAAACTCGTCATCCCCCATAACCACCGGACCCTCGGCGCAACCTTCATCATCGTAAACATTCTAAGAAACCCCTTGTCCCAGACCATCTTGTCGCGGTTTGCTGCATTTTCATGCATCTAACCGATGATAATCGGAACTCGGAGGCTGCGGGAGTAGATGCGAGAGCCGTCGGTTATCGCTAGCGATAGCCGGGTACGAGTAATATTGAAGGGAGATCCAATGGTAAGTGTTATTTGGATTGTGGGCTGTGTTTAGGTACCTTATTGGTAAGGGTTGCAATGGAGATCGATGTCAAGGCGCTGAATGGACCATTAAATGCTTTGACATATAGACGGGATCGGGAAATGGTGATACGCGATATCAGATGGTTTGAGAGAGGATTTAATGATGAGTATAGTCTTCGGATTGCATTTGTTCCGTTCAAGTAACTAATACGTAAGGAGTAGTCGGTCTAATAAATATGTGCGATTCCGAATAACCTTTATTAAGGCGACTCTTGCTAGGATTTAATACACAATAGCACCCCAAGTATAAAAGACGCCAACCATAGGGTTAACATAGCAATACAACACGTGATCTAACCCTTTGCCCGGATTGTTGCAAGAACTATCATAAATGATAACAACCAAAAGTACCAATTTGATAAGCGTTAGTTATGACAATCTACGTTGATCTTGTTATCATTAGTCGCCCACAAGAACCAGTACAATCATACTAGAAAGACTGTAGACTGACATTGTCGACCTGTCTCACCTTATATTTGTATAATTCACCCCGAAATTATAAATCCATTCCAATTATATCGGCGATTACATCATGCACTTTTAATAAACGCGCATTGTTGTCTAACAGATTTGCAAAGACGGAGACCACTAGAATACCAACCAAAGAGTCAATACGAGCCTTGGGACTTGTATTATTACTTTCCATTATCTTGTCCTTAGAAATCCGTGCTCGAGCCATCTATCTCTTATCTCTCGTTGAGTCTATATACTCATCACTGTAGATTATATTGGCAGCATCACACATTCGGTACACTTATAGATATTCTGAGATACACGGCCTTTCAATGAGATATCTCACCGCTATTCCTCTTCTCGTCTCCTTAACGACCGCTCGGCCCCCCGAAACTCCACTCGGTCTCGCCCACACCCACGGCGCCATTGCCAGCGAATCCCGCGAATGCAGTAAAATTGGTATCTCCACTCTCGCCCAAGGCGTAAGTTCACCATCTATCCATACCCCATACCCCATACCCCATACCCCATACCCCATATTTTATACTCCAAATTCTAACCTTCACTCAGGGCAATGCCGCTGATGCCATGATCTCCACTACCCTGTGTGTTGGTGTTATGGGCATGTACCACTCCGGAATCGGTGGCGGTGGATTTGCACTTATCCGTACAGCCAATGGCTCTTTCGATGCAGTCGATTTCCGAGAGACGGCACCAGAAGCGGCGAGTGAGGGGATGTATGAGGGGAATGTGAAAGGGAGTGTTTGGGGAGGGCTGTCAGTGGCGGTGCCGGGAGAGCTTCGGGGCTTGGAATATATTCATAAGAATTATGGGGTACGTATGAGAGTCTTTAGAAATGTATCTAGAGAGATGATGTTTGCTAACATGTGTAGTCGCTTCCATGGAAGGATCTTGTGTTACCGGCGGCAAACTTGGCGCGCCGTGGCTTTCGAGGTTAGCCCCACTTTTCCCGAAGTTTGTCAGATGGTGCTAACATGGTCTCAGTGAACGCCGATCTTGTGCGATACATAAATTATTCGCTTGCGGGATTACCAAGGAACTTTCTAGTTGAAGATCCAGTTTGGTCTCAGGATTTTGCACCGAACGGAAAGTTGCTTGAAGAAGGCGAAACTATACGACGCCCCAGATATGCTGCTACTCTTGAGAAGATTGCCCACAAAGGTCCCGATGCCTTCTACAGTGGAACTATTGCCAAATCTATGATCAAGACCATCAGAGATTCTAACGGCACTATGACCCTTGAGGATCTTCAAAATTATAAAGTTGTCACTCGGACTCCCCTCTCTGTCAAATATCGCAACAATACAATTACTACAATCGGTGCCCCAGCTTCAGGCGCCATTTTGCTTCGCAATCTTGCGTTAATGGACCAATTCGAGGAAGACGCCATCTTATGGGATACGGACCAATCCCTTGCTCTCCATCGCTTTGATGAAGCCATGCGATTTGCGTACGGCGCCCGCATGCGCCTTGGAGATCCTGCATTCGTTTCTACAGCTAAGCCCCTCGAAGACGAGATATTGTCTCCTTCTTCCCTCATCAAAACCCACTCATTAATTTCCGATGATAAATCTCATCACCCCGCTTTTTACATACCCGGAAACACCAACATAACTACAACTCCCGGCTCCGGAACCTCCCACATCGTGACCACGGACTCTTCCGGCCTTTCTTTAACACTCACAACCACCATCAACCTCTTGTTTGGCGCCCATCTCATGGACCCTGAGACCGGTATCATCCTCAATGACGAAATGAACGACTTTTCCATTCCTGGATACCCCAACGAATTCGGCTTCCATCCATCCCCCGAAAACTTTATCAGGCCCTTTAAACGTCCCCTTTCCTCCGTTGTCCCTGTCATTGCTGTCGACCCCTCTGGAAACACCCGGCTCGTAATTGGGGCCGCTGGTGGTTCCCGGATTATCTCGTCGACAACACAGGTTATCTGGCACGTCTTAGACCACGGAATGGGTATTCGTGAGGCAATGGGGCTGCCAAGGGTTCATGACCAGTTGGTGCCGGATGTGTTGGGGTTTGAAGAGGGAATTGATGGGGGGGTGTTGGAGGGGCTGATGGAGAGGGGGCATCATGTGATGGGTATGAGGAGGGGGCTGAGTGCGGTGCAAGGAGTGGAGGTGAGAGGCGGGGGGTTCATCGCGGGATCGGAGCCGAGGCAGGAGAATAGCGGGGGCTTTGAATATTAATAATAGACAAAGGTAGAGAGAAGGGCATGTTGTGAATATACGATTACATGATATATTATTCGAAACAACCTGTGATATGAAATTACAATTCTATCTTAACCCATGATCTATCTATGTGTCTGTCTTTCCTAATGCTTCGTCACTTATTTACACAGCACCACAGCCTTCTCCATCTCCTCCAGCCACCTCTTACTAAACACACCCTCCGAAAACCTCTCCGCGCTCCTCCTCGCCCTCTCTCTCCATGCTACCGGATCCTCCACAGTCAAAGCTTTCTCAAAACCCCCCGCAAATTCCTCCTCCGTCGTCGCATGGAACCCAGTCGGCAGCCCATCCACCTCAGTAACGATATCCAGCTTGGGCCCTCCCGAGTTATGGACAACGGAAATCAAACCAGCTGCCTCGTACTCGACGACGCCGATACCGAAATGTTCATTCCACATACCGTTGACGCCGACAAAGGCACGGCGCAAATAATCGAGGACCGTAGGCCACGGGGCGTCCAGGACAAAGGTGACGCGGTCTTTGATGCCGAGTTCGTTAGCGAGAAGGCGCAGCTCATAGACTAGACGGGAGTCTGCGTCGCCGCGGACACTGCCAATAAGAATAAGCTGGGCTGACTTGGAAGCTTCCGAGTTGGTAGCAAGGAACTTGGCAAAGGAAGCGATGAGAAGGCGGTGGTTTTTCTCGGGGCGGAATTGCGCAATGCAAATAAGTGATTTGTCACGGGACTTTTCGGCTTCGGCGTCTACGGAGATGGCTGAAGCCATTTCCTCAACAGCACAGGGCGGATAAACGACGGAGATAGCGGGGGTCTTGGGTGAACGATGGGGACCCCAGAGGGTTTTGATATGCGCTTGGGTCCAAGAGGAGTTTGTCATCACAACATCGACAGTGGCGCCCATACGGGAATACACTGCGGCAAACAATTTCCAATAGGTCTTCTTAGCCAGGCCACGGAGACCCGTGCCCTGCCCGGCGTTGACACCGAGGTTTCCAGTTTGCGAACTAGGATCGAGAGACGAAAGCATATCAGTAGAGATCGTAGGGTAGTGAACGTAAGCAGCTGTAGGGACGTTGGGGAAGAGAAGGCGAGAAAGACCCAGGGTGAAAGCGTATCCCATGGTATCGATGAAGATGTCGGGGACGACAAGGTGGAAGGCATTCCAGCCCAAGATAAGAGACCCGAGAGATTGGCCCAGGAGGGTGAAATGGGGCCAGGTAGAGGGTAGCACCCAGTGGCGGGTGGTGAGGTAGAGGAAGGTGATGGTCTCTTCGTGAAGGTCGATGTTGAATTGGTGCTGAGGGAAGATATGTTAGAAGTTGAAAACTAGAGCATGACTACTAAAGGAAGACTAACCTTGACACGCCCCAGAAGTTGATCTTTGGTGGCATCGACATCGCCAGTGTAAACCACAATCTTGACCTCCGGCCATTTCAATTGCGTCGCCCGGATAGCGGCCCACAGAACCCGTTCACCGCCACCACCGGCATTGCTGTAATATATTAGCCATACATCCCCACAGACTTCTAGCATCCCTATCTCAATCTACTTACCAAAAGGGATGGAAAAACCCCACAATCTTATCCTTCCCCCAGGTTTCGCCTTTCACCTCGGACTTCCCCTCCACTCCCAAGATCCTCGCTCTTCTCCCCGCTGTCTTCGTCTTCAAATACCACCCCAAGATTCTCCCGATGCCCTTTAGAACAACAAATATAAAAATGGCATTGTACGCGCACGCAGCAGCAAGCGCCAACCCAACGTATAGCACAGTCGACCCCGAAAGAAACCCCGTCGCCGCCGGTGCGCAGGTTTCCGGCGAGCAGGACTCGGAAGATAGAGACTCGAGAACCTCCATTGTGTGAGTTATATATCGTGTGATACCAAGAGTTTGATTGGTGCTCAAGTATCGAGGCAAGAATTTCGTTGTGGTGGTGATAGTGAGTTTGGCGCAATGGATATCGAGACCTCCAGGGTTATCGTTGTGGGATGGATAGGCAGTTAAGTGGTCTTTCCACCAGCGCGTGATTTCTCCAGATTAGCAAAGATATATATATATATATCAGATGACCAGGCTAATGGCAGATGCAATGGTCACGCAGAACACCCAAATATGAACGCAATTAAACAAGAAGAATAAGATGGACGAAAATAAATATAAGCTCAAATTATCATGGAGGAAAACCGCTGTATAAAAAGACTATGTGTCGTCACCACACCGCGCTCATAATTCTTCATTGAAACTCAGGCCAAAACGCCGCCCAGACCAGGGATTCGGGAGATAACTTAAACGGTAGCTGCAACCCAGGGAAGGATCCCTGGCCCCTCTCAAGCTGTGGTTCCTAGCTAGAATTGAGCAATCGCTATGTGAGTTGACACCCCCACTTGCTTAGTCAGCGTCTATATTTATTCAATATGACCAAAGCCGTGATGGCCGATTATGTATTCATTATGCGAATTGCCATCTCATTTTATCTCACTCGCTAACCCGCTCATCACGGCGCCCTTAGACTTTCTTTCAAAATGGCGCCCCGTCTTCCCGCCACCCTTCTCACGCGCCACCGGGCTGTACGCCTTCCCCATCTCCCCTCTACCCGTCGCCATCTCCTCCTCGATCCCATATTCCTACCCGCCCAGGAAGCCCTCGTGGCCCTTCATGCAACCACCGGCATCCCCTGGGCCCTTCTAATCCCCATGACTGGCTTAGCACAGACCGCCATTTTCCGGTTTCCCGCATCTTACTTCAACCTCCGCAATCGTGACAAGATCCTCCACGGAGCAATGGCCGGACATGCCGCACGAACAGCATCTTTGCGTGCACATGGAGATAATGCAGTTTCAAAGATAGTCACTGGTGTAACTATGGCAGACATCTATAGTAAGCTAGGGACCAATCCAGCGCAATTAAATCCTCTCAAGAGCCCCGCGTCCTGGCTGGCCATGGCAACCAGCATGGGCTCATGGTTCTGGTCTCTTGCCCTCTTCCGCCGTCTCACCGGTGGCAACAGTATGTTCGGAGAAAAGTTCCCAGTTGCCGACCCAACCCTCGCTACCGAAGGAGCCCTGTGGTTTCCCGATCTTACTGTGGCCGACCCAACCTACATTCTCCCGGCCACCTCCCTGGCCATGATCGTCTATTCATGGGCCCCGCGTACTAAACTCGGCTGGTTGGCAATCTTTGGTAAGGAATACCCGGACCAGCCGCATGGAATTGGAACCTGGAGACTGAGATTGATGAGGGTGTCATTTGTGTTGACGCCAATGTTTGCGGCGGGGTTCGATGCGGTGACGGCGGGGACTTCGTTGTTTTTAATGAGTAGTATTGCGAGTTTTAGGACAGTGAAGTGGTGGTTCAAGAAGGATAAGGTTACGGGGTTGAGGCTCGAGGATCTGGGGAAGAGGGTAGTGGATGCAGGAAATGATCTGGAGGCGGTTGTGAATGGGAAGAAGGGAAAGCCAGTGAAGTGGTATATTGAAGATGGCGTTAGAAAATAAAAGATAGAGGAGGAGATATTGTTTCAATACAGCAAAATACAAGGCGGTAATGGATCATTAGTGTTGGTCACATGACAATAGATATATACCGATACTCCAAAAGTATAAAGGGAATATATTGAAGATAAGAAAACTCCCACAGTATAAAACAACCCAAGCACAAAAAAAAAAGACAACTTGAACAAAACCCAACATGACGCCCAGCGTCAGTACCTAAACAACAAGAACCTCCCAAGCAACACCTGCCTCGGTCTAATCCAAGAAAATCGCCAACAAAACAATCGTCAAGATAAATGACAAGATCAGCAACAGTATACAACTCTTATTCCTTGCCGCCTTCTGATATCTCGCTGCCTGTGCCGTTTCCGTCATCGCGCCTCTTGTGTTATCCCTCACTCTCTCCACATTATCCGCAATCGTCACTAGGCTCTCCCCTTGCTCCGCAACAATTTGGTTAACCTGTCTAAATAAGACATTGATATCAGAAACACCGCGTTCAATGTTCTGAATCTCCTCTTCGCGCTCGATGATCAGTTGCTCCTGGAAGTCAACTTCGGCTTGCGGCGCGAGGTTTACAAGTTCAGATTGTTGTTGCTGAAGGAGGATTTGCTCTTGGGCGCCTGGTGATGACGAAATAGGGGCAGAAGAGTCACCGGCGGTTTCAGCGCGGCTGGAGGCAATGGCGGCCTTTTCTTTATCAAGAGCGAGACGTTGTAGGGACTGGAAGTCTCGGAGGGAATCCTGGAATTGGGTGGCGACCTTGTTTTGCTCGTATTTTTGTTGTTTCTAGAGATATGTCAGTCATACAATTGTGTTATTGATGGCCGTTAGCTTGATCGGAGATGCCCCGCTTTTGCCCCCGCTTCTATTTTGGGACGATCTCCACTTCGGCGCCGATAAGGATGAGATCCCGGCAGGCAGGCAACGTTCAGGCAGCAGTGCCGATAAGATCAAACAGCCGCTAAAATTAAGCAACATAGCATAAATAAAGATTAAAAACATACCGAAAGGTCATCAAACTCTTGCAGTTTTTTCACGCCATCGCCCAACTCTTGGCACTGCGTGCGCGACTTATCCAATAACTTGTGAACCCGCTCGCGGAGCCGGGCAGTGTCCCTACGGGTCCCGAGAAGGTTGACGTCGGTGCGCAGCTGGGAACAGGTGCGCTGAAAGGCAAAAAGGGTGTTGCGAAGTTCGGTAAGGAGAGATGTGAAGGCAGGATCGTCAGAGTAACCAGCAGAAGCGCCGGCTTCGAGGTCGGGGAGGCGATCGTATTGAGACATAATGGTGTGAGTGAGTAGTTAGAGTGAAGATAATATGTGATAGTAAGCGCGTGATAGTTTGTTTGTGCGCTGATGTAGAGGCTTGATGTTAAAAGAAGGAATGGAACACAAGAAATAATTGAATAGAGGCGATTTCAAAGGTGTGACGTAATTGTCACCCGCTGTGAGTGATGCGACAAAGGAGATTATGCGAGAAGCAATTATTGATTGATACTGGGAAGACTGACTTAAAGCCGCTGCAGGCGCATTGCGACGCCATGATCACACCAGCTGACATAATCCTAGATCTCAGGGTTCAGGACCAGGGCTATATCTAGGGTTGTAAGAATTCTCCAAGAAGCCAAAGCTATGATAGCATTTCGACACATATTTATGTCGCTATACTTTTAGTCCTTGCATTACTCACCACGTGACTACAAGCTCAAGGTTATCGGTTGCCCTGCATTACTTTTTCGCGTTTCCATCTAACTATTTACTTCAGCGTAACCGAGCTCCAAGCCAGCTCGTCCTGGCCAAAATCACCATCTGCAGTTCGGGCATTCATTCCCTCATTTGGCAATATATATGTCCTTTCTCTCACATCGTCTCATCCCATTTGTTTAGTTTTCAGCCTTCGCCAGCATACCACCCATTGCGCTCAAAATGAGCAGACGAATCACGCGGTCGCCGCCGTACAAGGACTTCCTTCAAGCGGCTCTCCAAAAACGCTTTCTTAGTACGGCTGGTGTTCTAGCACTTACAGTCTACACTGAAGCTGTCCTCCTTGCCCCGCGAACCTCATGTACGTTCTCTACTTAGCTCTCCACTGGTCGCCTCTCTCACTAACTTGCTTCTTCTCCGTAGATCTCTGGACTTGGTTCCCGGTAGGTCCTACCGGCATCCGCGCCTTCTTCCTATTCCTCTCCGGCATTTGGGTCTTATTCCTTCGCATCGGCCAATACCACGTCGGCACGCGCACCGCCCCATCGCCATTCCGCAGCCTCGTCCAAAATGCGCTCCGCATGCACACTGCTGAAGTGTTTTTCGCCTACTTTGTCTCGACCGCCTTTTTCTGGCCTGTATTCATTGCTACCCGGTCGCAATCCGCTCAAATGACATTGGTCCACCACATTGGTGCCGATAGACATCGCTTGAATGAAAAGCCTTTGTTCCTCGGGAGTTACTTGATTTTGTTGGCTGTGGGACAGTCGTTGAGCCACCTGTGGAATGACGAGGACAGCTTGCGACTTGGCGCTGTTGGCAAAGGGCGGGTACGCAATAATGATGATGCGCTTCTGGGACAGATGGTGGCTAGTGTTCCGCGCATATTTATCAAGTCTGGGAGTGCAAGTATCATCATGGTGCTGATCAACACTGTTATTTACCACCTGTTCTTGCGCTCGATGGTGTGGAGCTGGACTTTATGGTTTACCCGGCCTTTCTACAACTTACCGAGAACGAATATGTTGCCGACAGCGTGGCCCTTGACGCTCACTACTATCATTCAGTGTTCGTTGAGTGGATTTTTGCTACTGTTCATGTGGCAAATTTGCAACATCGCCTTCACCAACATGATTGCGCGTGAGCCTCTTAAGAATGGCAAGCCATTGACCTCAGAGTCAAAGGATCCGAATGGTAGCTTGATTAATGGTTTGAAAAGCAAAAAGCTCTCTGTCAGGGTAAGTTAAAAACGCAAGATAACATGTAGTGGCACGTGACTAACCGCATATCTTTTTCTACCAGTCTTTTGCCCTCTGGGAGCTCGCGCACATCGCTCAATCATTCCCCGACCGCCGCAAGGCCATTTTCGACGATATTGACCGCAAGGATGGTCCCATGTGGTCCCAAGTCTGCCAATCTTGTATCCACACCCTCGAAACCCTCACCAAGCGCATTGCCACTTATAACGCCCCACCATCCTCAGGCGCTCCTGCTACCTTCGTGGCCGCTCCGATCAAAACCAGGACTGTCGCTCCGGTCCCCGAAGCTGCAATCTTCCAGGCGGCAAAGAAACAAACCACTATCAAAGGTGAACTGGAAAAGGCGATTGGCCATGCTATTGCGTCAGGAAGTCAGACCTCTACTGGTATCTCTCCGATGGCAAGAAGGGCAGTTGAGACTGCTAGGGATCGTCTGGTTACAAAGGAACAGCAAGAAGCATTGGCAGGGGAAAACGTCAAGGGTTGGATGAAGCAGCTGGGTACGCGCGTTGTTGAAAATGATATTATCGGGCCGTTTTTCAGAGAGGAGTTTAGTATGCGGGTAGAAAGCGTGATCTTTGGAGGACCTTATGGAGAAGCTGGCATATATCTTAACGCAGCTGTGGCTCTTTCAGGACTTGCGGTTGCATCGTTGACGGAAGATAAGTTGGGCAAGGTTTACTTGGACGTTGGGGAAGTCATCAGAGTGTTTACTAAGGTTATTCTCGAAGTCGAGGGCTTCGTACTAGGGTTTCCTAGCCACTGGACTGATGTTGAGGGCCGGAGGGTGTCGGTTGGTGTGGCGGAGGTTATCGAGGAGTTGAGAGAAGGCTTGAAGGCATTGCTAGATGGATTCGAGACATACGCTGGGGATTTGAAGTTGTCAGGCGCGGACCTTAGGTTAGCCAAGGAGGCTATCCGGGGCCCGGAGATGTCTGAGGTTGCGTAAGGTGCTAAGTTACGACGGGTAGGTAGGATAAGCGGTGAGGGGTGGAATATATGTGATATAGAGATGGCGATAGACGTTGCATTTATTGGCGTTTGGCTTATTGTTTATTTATTGACTGTTTTTTTTTCTTGCTTTGATTTGGGCTCGGGTATTATTTGGTGATGATTATAGCTTGTGACCGGCGTGTGATGATCGGGGTGGTGTCATTAGCCCTGTTTGGGCGGAGGAGGTTAAAAAGAGCGGGAGGGGGGGCAGAAGGATTGCTACGGCCGAAGGTAGAGGAGGTAAAAGTTAAACGGGCGAGTGTATATTGGAGGTAGCTGAAGGTTATTTTAGAGATGCTGAAACAGTATCTGGGAGTTAATTTTCTGTTCTTGGATAGTGGATACTGTGATACTGTTATTTGATGAAGCTATATACTAATATTATGTTCTAGTCTTGTTGTACCCTTACTCTATCCATCCTGAAGCTTGTTTGAGCCTCTTTCAATCATAGACCCTTTATTGTAGCTGACTACGCCAAGTGCTTGGTGTACATTGAAGATACCATCAATATTCTCAGTGTTACACAGACGCCTTATTATGATGATCCCATGATCGCTGTTTATGATGCCAATATTGAATTTAAACGTGGAAATACAGCCATCGCCGATGCTAGACGTTCAGCATCTTCCAGAGTCAGGAGATTGAGGGAAGATAGGATGGTTGATATGCCAGATAGATGATGATGGCCGGCGATATAATCTCCGATGATCATCTAGACTCGGTTAGCTTAACGGTCATAAAGATACTATTTGGACATATCATTCAATATCGATGCTTACATCGTCACAAGCTAAAGCAAACGCCACACCCGCAGACGCACCCGTGACTCCATTAATGCCTTCCCGTAACCCTCGTAATGTCCCGCCTTTATATCCCTCTGCAACAACGCTGAACCGCCTTTTCTCTCTCTCGTCAACATCGTGTCTTCTCGAAATGTTCCGGGCCGACGATAGACATATTGCGTACAACATTGGCTGATCCCTCGACGCAAATCGCAACCAATCCGTGACTGCAAACTTCGGATGTGTCGCCAGCAACTCCGTCACCGGACAACTCGTCATAAAACACGGCTTGACCACAGTAAAGACTATCTCCATCACCAGTTAGTAATCTCCATCAATTTAACCTCTATCTCAAATTTAGCGTATATCCCCCAACTCACAATAATGCACCAAGAACCTCTCCCCTCTCGTCCTACCCACTCCACCATCAACAACCCTGGCCAGTCTCCCCACCCCCAATCTCTGCGCCCGCTCAATCACCACTCCCTCGTCCCCTTTCAACTCCACATGACGGACAATCTTAGTCAACGGTTCATCTAGACGCCGCCGCGATTCCTCGCGGGATCTCCTATGGGCTTCACGAGCAGCGTGGCGGTGGATGACACGGCGATGGGGTGAGTTAGAAATGGAGGAGGATGAAGAGGAGGAGGAGAAAGAAAGAGTATTTGGGGTTGCCGAAGGGAGAAAGAGGAAGTTGCGGGACATAGGCTTATTGGGAAGGTGCGTGGGTGACTTTGATTGGATGGCTGTTAGCATGGTTGGTGATGATTTGTGATGATGGCTGTCAGCTTGGTTATTGGGATTATGTATTAGATTGGAGTTTTAATCATGAGACAAATTGGGAAGGGTGCCTTGTCTAATGATACTACTGTCTTCTACAAGCTAGCAATGCATATTTTTATAGTTTACTATCTAACTGACTCTAACTAACCAGCTAGCCGTCTGCATGTTTGCTTACATATATCTCTGCTGACAAACCACCGTCTCATCTGATTTCCACCCAAGCCTCCCGACCCCTTTCTCATATTGGATAGCCATCTTTCTCTGTTCCGCCCCGTTCCCCCGCTCCGCCATAGACAAGCTTAATAAGCATCACTGTCCCCGTCGTCATCATCTTGCCATTCAATCAACTTTCATTATGTCGGCAAGACCGTACCCTTGCTCTTTCCTGATCTAGATAATCAGTATAGCTCTGCAGTGACCCGATTAGGAAAGAGTAAAATAGACTCTGATTGGCTGAAGGAAGATAATTATATAAGCTGTTTGAGACCAATCGAGGTGAGAGCTTGTTGGTGATGATGCATACTGGGACAGTTCTGAAATGAGAGATGGAGACTGGAGGTTAGGGAGAGATTTTCTATTCAGTTAACAAGATATATAACATTAATCGAAGACAGATAGATAGTTTGATGGATATGAACAGCCCGTGGTTCCCTCCATGGTAAAATTCCTCTAGCTATCGCATAATCAGCAATTTTAGTCTATAACAGCAATCCTAAGCTGCCTTGATTGGATGCTAGTAAGTAAACGATAATCACAAACCATAAGGGTTACCATTCATTAAGGGTTTCTTCCTGACTTGACCACTCTTATACAAGACCTTTACATTGACGTCAAAGATCTCGCCGCCATGTTGCCGCCATGCGTAGACCCTCCCCAAAACGACCTCTATGGCCAATTACGGAACAGCCCACATAACCATCGCCGTCGACGACTCAAAGCAAGAGGCTCTTGGGGATCTGGGGCGAAGCTATGAAGAGTGACTGGAAGGAGAATGTTAATGAGAGCTAGTTGACAGGAGAGGATGGCAGTTGAATTTAGATAGGTCCTACATAGCCCAGTTAATCAGAAACTAATGATTTTTGTATATGTATGTATCATTATATCTAGCATTAAATCAGCAAACCAACATAATCACATGACCTTGGTCGCACCTGCATCAATTCGTTCATTCCCCATGCGCAATGTAATGCCTATGTAATTACCTCTTGTCCATGCAAGGTAAGTGCTACCCCATGCCGATAATACGCATTTATGCTGCCAAAAATCCCTCCAAAAAAATCCAACATCGTGAATTTTATTCAGTCCTTTTTTTTTGTTTGTTTTTCAGCAATCTTTGCTTCTATTTTCTTTTAGATAGCAAATACCGCAAAACCTGGGTTCTCACCATCGTCATTCTTTTCCACCCCAAAGGTTACTCTTGCCTATTATTAGCTATTAAGTTAGCTTCCAGAGGTACTACTGCTTACTTAATTAATTCGCGATCCTTCCCAATTACGCAAATCCGACGCGCCAAAATATCATCGGCTTGTTTAGCTTGCTTGACCTTCACCTTTCGCATTTACCTCCTCAGGCATAACCCCACAATGCCGCCGCCATGATAACCCCGCGCACTATATTTCGCATTATCTACGCAACCTCCTACACCACCCTTTATACTCTCCTTCTCCTCCTCCTCCTAATACCCCCTGCGGACACCATCTACCAATCACTACTTTCTCGCCAACGCAACAATATCTGGATCGTCGCCGTCGTCTGTTTGATTACTTTGATGGTTCTATGCTTCATCTACTTCACCCGCCTTTACATTGCCAAAACCGCCCTCAAAGACATCCCCGCTGAATCTCCCAACCTGCCCCGCGACGTCTCCAAAGTCATCGCCACCTGCCTTTCACGCACCGCCGCCATCGCCCACATTTCCCACCCGTCCCCCCCAGATACCCCCACCGTCCCCTCCATCCCCTCTGCAACCCCTAATTCCCCGCCAACCCCCCTCCCATCGACCCCATTGTTCCCTGAAATCCGACACCCCGGATGGTCACCACCCGCATCCCCGGCGCATCCCCCCTTCCACTATCCCCTCATCACTAATGAATTCCCCGGCCTCCTCGAAGCCCGCGCCCTCCTAACGTCCCCTCAAATCCCCACGAACCCGCCAACCCCTCATCCAATTTGCCTCGCAGCCCTCCAACGATCCCAAAGCATGACACTGCGAGATTACCTAGTCCACCTCCTTTCCCTCGAAGTGATTCAGGACGCCGACTCCATCCCGCTCTTCCTATCTTTATATGAAAAGGCCCGATACTCAACATCTCCGTTAACCGAGCCCGATTTCACCGAGATTACTTCTCTCTTTGCGACAATCTTGTCGTCTGTCCAGCCACTTGACTTCTCAAAGATCCCCCCGGAACTAGCGGAGAGTATTCATGGGTCGGTGGATGAGGATGGTGAAGGGTACGTCTATACTGAGACTGTTGATGACGAGAATCCGTCGACAGGGTCGTCAGTGAGGCGGAGGGGAAGTGAAGAGGTAAATGGCGAAGAGTTACTGCGGAGTGATACGCGCTCGACCCGGGAGACGTTCCTGTCAAGTTTTGAGGGCAGCGTGGTACACAATGGATGACGGTGATGGCTATTGTTTGCTTTGCTTTGCTTTGTTTGTGATTTGGAGTTTGGGAATAGATTCATATTTTATATAGACATGTTTTCTGGGTTTTGGTTGGACCTTTGTTTGAGTTTGGTTTGCTTCACGATACGGACACGATTAATGACGGTTGATGTAAGATAATTATTTACTTTGAAAAAAATACAAAAGCTTATACACAATACAAGACTCCTATTTATGCTTCCTCTTCCCCTTCTTATGCTTAGGCCAGGAATCCATTCGCCTTCAACCAGGTCTTCAGCTCCTCAGCTCCCCGCTCCTTATACGCCGCCCGTGCCCGAATGCTGTCCTTTGCCGTCTCCAATGTCCGGTTGAAGCTCGAGGTGTCCTTGTCCTTGAAGAAGGCATCAATCTCCGCAATGTACTTGACATCCGAGAACTGCGACAACGACACCTTGATGAACCGGTCAACAACAACCGGGTTACCCAGCTTGGTCACGCACTGCTCCCAGTTCTCCTGCATGAACTTCCACTGCAGGTCCCGTCCAAACCGGTTGCCGGCCAGCGACGAACCCAACGAGTGCATGTCGGCCGATGGCGCCGAGTCCTTGGCCGCCGCAGGAGGCGACAGCGCAAACAGGAACGGAATAGTATCCTTCTCAATCACCGTAGCATCGGGGACAGTACCAAGAATCGACAGGGCAATCGCCTTAGTGTCAAACGACTTGGTGGCGAACCACTCGTCCTTGATGATCTGGTACGCCGTCTCCGGCTGCTCCTTGACCGCCGTGCGCCACACAGATCCGAGGTGGTTCGGGGGAATGGATCCGCACGACTTGTCCGCCGCCCACTGGTTGAAGCGCTTGAGGTGCTCCTCAATGGTAGGCTTGTGGAGGTTGGCCGCAGCCGAACTAACCAACCGCTTGCGCAGCTGAGTGGTCAAGTACGGCTCGCCCTCCTCGTACTCATAGCCAATCTTGGCCACTGCCTCTTGCACAAGCTCAAGAATGTACTTTTGCATGGCCTCCTTAACCTTAAGGTCCTCACCAAACACGTTGCGGATAGGAACAACGGTGTCCAGAACCTGAGACCACACAAGAGTGTTGGTCTCGTGCTTGAAGTTCTTAGCAAACTCCAGAACCGCCGAGATGGGCAGGTTACCGGCGTACGCCAGGTTACCAATCGATCCCAGAGTCGTAATCTTCTCCTCAACGCTCAAACGGTCCAGCTGCGTGCCCAGCTTGGCCAGGCGCGAAGGGGGGTATGCCACACGGTAGAAACCGTTAGCGCCCGAGTTGATCTTGTAGAAGTCAGATTCAACACCCGAGATGGTATCCTCCTTAGCAGTCAGGGCCAGTTGAGCAGCACCCTTGGTACCCTGGACACCCTCGATAGCCAGAGGCACCCACCAAGTAGTCTCGTCTTCCTCGGGCTTAACATCACCGCTGAGCAGGAAACGCGATTGCTTCAACTTCAAATCGCCATTATCCTTCTCCTCAACAGTCAAGACGGGATGACCGATCTTGCCAATCCAAGGAGTCATCAGAGCAGTAACATCCTGGCCCGAAGCCTCAGACAGAGAGTCCCACAGAGCCTGGGTCTTGGCGTTGCCGTAGGCGTTCTTCTGGAGGTAGTTGGCCACACCCTTCAGGAAAGTCTCAACACCAAGGTGGTTCGCCAACATACGGATGGCCGAGCAACCCTTGAGGTACGAAATATGGTCAAAGATCTGGTTGACATCCAGCGCATCAGCGACCGGAACGTGAATGGCGTGACTGGCACGGATAGAGTCCAGACGGAAGGCCGACTCCATACCCTCGTTGACAAACTGCGCCCAAACCTCCCAGTCAGGGTGCAGGTGGTCAACCGCGTGCCAACCAACCCAGGTGGCGAAACCCTCGTTGAGCCACAGCTCATCCCACCAGTCCATGGTGACCAGGTTACCGAACCACTGGTGAGCCAGCTCGTGGGCAACAACGTAGGCAATAGAGTTGAGGGAGCGAGCCGAGGACGACTTGGGGTCGTACAGGACCTGGGTAGTACGGTAGGTAACAAGACCCCAGTTCTCCATGGCACCGTGAGTAAACTCGTGAACGGCAATCAGATCAGCCTTTGGCAGAGGGTACTCGATGCCAAAGATGTCCGAGAAAAAGTCAATGATCTTAGGGGCATGCTCCAGAGCCCATTGGCCCTGCTCCTTGAGGCCACGGGTAGTGTACACGCGGACGGGAATCTGCTTGCCCTGGTACTTGCGGTCGGTAAAGGCCTCAATGTACTCAAAGTCACCAACAGCCCACGCAAGCAGGTAGCTGCTCATGATGGGGGAAGTCTCGAAAGAAACCTTCTTCAGACCAGCCTTAGTCGGCTCCTCAGACTTGACGGGCATGTTGCTGAGGGCAATCTGGTCATCGGGGATCTCGATGGCGAAGTCAAAGGTAGACTTTAGGTTCGGCTCGTCAAAGCAGGGGAAAGCCCGGCGGGCATCACAAGACTCAAACTGGGTGCTCAGCATGTAGTGCCACTCATCATCGTGGGGGACGGAGGGCGCGGTCTCGGCAACAGGCTTGTACTTGGAGCGGTAGAAACCAGCCATCTCATTGTTCATGATACCGTTGAACTCGAGAACGACCTGGGCCTTGGCGGAGACGGGAATCTCCTCGGTGAAGCCAATGGTAACACGCTGGGCGCGGTCATTGTACTGGTAGTCAGTAGAAGAGAGAGTCTTGTCGCCAACGATGACCTTGGCAGAGGTGAGCTTAACTTCGAGGACGTTGAGGACGAGCTCCTTGGTGGCCTCAGTAATGGCAACGTCGATGCTGTATGGAAGAACACACTGTTGTTAGCTATATCTTGATATTTCCCAAAGCTTGCCTCTCAAACCCTGGCACCATTGACATCATCACCAACAGGGATCATGACAACAAGGCTTCGCAAAGTCATTTCATCTACCACAACACAACACCACAAGGCTGCCATAATCTCTAAGCAAGCCCCGAGTATGCCATAGCCCCCCACGATGATATAATTACATGAAAAAAAAAAGAAACACTTACGTCACGGAACCATTGTACGTCCAGTTCTTGAACTCGAGATCGTACAGCGACAAATCATAGTGCGAAGGCTTGAATGCCTTGGGCAAAACATCACGGTCCGTCATCTTGAAAGAAGTCCCAGGAAGGTCCTGAAGATCAAGTGCAAGAGCAGATGTTCCGACAGTTGAGCACGCGCGAGCAGCTTTAGGCGGAATGCGCAGAGAGCTGGAAGCACGGTAAATAAGGTGTTAGCTTTTGTGGTGGATCAACGATCAACGATGAATCCGTAAACGTAGATAGAAAAAGAAAATGACGAAATTATTGGTAACGCACAAGGAAGAAGTCTTGTACAAAATCACCAGTGATTGTCTAAAAAGAACAAGCAGAAAGACAAAATCAAAAACCAAAAACCAAAGAACAAATAAATCTCCACAATCCCCAAATTCCCAGGAAGTCACCCCGCTCTTATATGGCCTTCCACCTTCCATCTTCGCCTCACCTGCATCTCGCCTCATGTCCCCTCCTCTCCCACCATAGCAGGAACCGCCCTGTCACCTTCCATCCCAGTCCCAATCGGTAGGAAGAGGGGAAACCACCCCTCTCTACTACCTCTCCATACTCCTTCCGTCGCAGCCCGTCTCCAAGCGCATTCATTTGCGTGCACCCGTCCATGTTCTGGAAAGAGCGCATAACCCATTGCCGAGCAAGAACAGGGACAGCGGGGTCCACTTTGCAGCGATGCAATGATGCGCTTGGGTGAGCAGGTGCTGGGAACGGCAGGTGAGGAGGGCCCAGTGGGGAATTTCGGCGTCCGGAAAAAGAAAGAGGATAAGGCGGAAGGGTCAGGGCAGGGAGGACGATATTCGAGGAAGGTGGTGGTGGGTTTAAATCTAGAAGCTGGGCTTTGGAGGCCGAGGAGAGATAATAGGTAGCTTAAATAATGGTGATATGAAAGCCATCATATTGGCAAAAACACCACCATAGAAAATTGCCTTTGCATTATACACGGCCAGATATTGGCCTTAATGCATTGCTTTTTTTCTTTTTTCTTTTTCTTTTTTTTTTACCATCTTTTGTCGACATCTGACATGTTTCGTCTTCAACACTCCATAACACTCCACTAAGAGCCACCCCAAGCCCCCGCCCATCAACAAAAGGCCCTCACCATGCTAGTCACACCTCAAAACCCCATCAGTCAACCCGCAAAGTCCGCCATGGACCACAATGAGCCCATAGCCATTCAATAGTCCCAAGACCAAGATAGGAAGGTTATGGCTATCGTGTCTCTGGTATCTAGCGGGCTCAGCAGATACGGTCGAAGTTTTCTTTCCCACTAAGAAAGTTGCGTGCAGTCCGCGGAATTCTGAATAGTAAACAAGTAACCTTTCCAAAAAAATTTCGCGATATCCATAATGCAAAAAAAAAGATCGCCAATAAAGATCATGTAAATCAAGAAAAGACATATCATTTACTTACCGTCCTTCTCCCTGCTTCCTCAAACTTCCCAGCCCCGAAACCCCCCCCGCCGTCACTGCCTTCGACGCCCATCGTCTCGCTGAAGCCGCCCTCATAACACCCGGGGCCATAACAACTGGCCGGCGAGCGGCCGCTCTGCTAAATGCTTGCATCATTATGCAAGCCGTATGTTGAAGGGGAAAGAAAGGCCAACAGGATTATGGATGAGAAAGTGAATATTAAGGTGAGATGCCCGTGATGATGGTGAATGGATGAGGTGTAGTGGGATGTGGACCCTAGGACCCTAAAGGGACTGATGCCAACGGATTAAGGCTGCCGGGCGTGTGTGTTCTTGCCGTAGTTTTTGTTTTCTTTTTTGGCAATATTTATTTTTCCGAATATGGCTTCATTACAATCATGAATTCACTACAATATACTATTGACAAATTAATACTTAGCCATCATTTCCAGCTGAAATTCATTTCGCTCTGTTCGTTACAACAATAAGACCACGAAACAAAAACTTCATCAGCAGTTTACAAGCCCCCGCTTTTATCACTGGCCCCACTTCCCAAATAGGAAGCCGCATTTGCTTTACATAACATGCACAGTCTGAATATGTTCTGAATATGTTTCACGACCTTCGTGACGTCACGTCTAAGCACCCACCAACCACTGCCACCACTGCCATCACTACCATCACGGGTGCAACATTCACTACATATAAAAGACTGTCAAATCAAATTTTATTGTTAAAGTCGTTAATTGGAATATGCAAAATCATATCACGTAATCTAGAACTGTATCTATACTAGGTCAAATCAATCACCTCCTCCGTTACACGGGGCTCTTCACCATCCCATCCAAGCTCTGTTTCCGCAATCTCACCCGCGCACCAATCACGGACGCCGAGCTAGTTCTATCATGTAATCTCGAAATCCACTCTGTCACAACATTGTAGCACAACGAATATTGGTTCAAAGTCTGTACCATACTAATCCTCTGCCTTCTGAAATCATCCACGGTCGCCCTCACCAAATCAACCGTCTCATCTCTAATATATCCCAAATCCAACGCTGGATAAGTTGGAATGGTTGGTGTCGCCATAGACCCTCTGCGGGCATTGCTAGAGCCGCGCGACCGAGTAGTCGGACTGCGCGGCGGCAGATCAAACGATTCGTTGTATTGACTTCCGAAAACTGAAGCCATCGCCCGCATCGGCGTAGGAAGCCCCTCAAACTGCTGGCCCATAAGCGTTGCCGATGTGTCTGCTGGAGACACCTGAGCTCGTAGCTCCGCTTCTTCAAGACGCTGTCTCTTCATCATGTCAATGACGCTGTCGATGGTGCAAAAGGTTCCTGTGCGTCCACAGCCGGCAGAGCAGTGGACAAGCGTTGGGCGTGCCATCGAGTCCTTTTCAATCTGATCTTGCCAGTTTATAATGGAGTCGTTTTGGATAGACGCCCCAGTATGGGACAGTTGCCGGTTGAGGATATTGGCAAGCTCGACAAGGGCTAACAGGTGTGATGGCTTTGTTGGCGTACCAAGGTCAGGCCAACCAGTGTAGTGAATCTGGGCAATCTCGCGGAGGGGAACAAAGGGCTTGGTGGTATTGGAAACAGCAAAGTAGCGCACAGTGACAGAGGACGATTCCTCATCATCAGTAGTACTCGGCATTGGTGGGTTGTCCTCATATGACATGGTAGTGTTCGCGCGCGTACGGATCGGTTTGTCAGCGTTGGGATCGAGGTCGAGAGAGATCTTCATCTCGGAAACCTTCTTGACTGTAATGTGGCCATAGCGACCCCCATTCCAGTATGGGTGACACTTGATATGGCCACGTTCTTGCTCAGCAGTCAAGTTGATGATGAGTCGCACATCATTGTCCCAAATGACCGACCAAAAATCGTCAAATGTAGCTGGCAAAGGACCCTGACTAGCAATATATCGCTTGTTGCTGCGCGAAGACTTGACGTAGCTGGCATTGATATAATCACACTCCACTTTGCCCATCAACTTGACTCGGGCATGGTCAAACGGCAGAATGTCTTTGTACCGGTTTTTGCCGCCCTTTTCAAGCCCAGAAAGGCGGGGAGCAGACTTGTTCACTGGTACTCCAGGTCTGTTGAGTGTGAGTGCCTGGTTCATCCGGCTTTGCTCCTCAACTTCAATGTCGTGGAACTGCTTCCCAACTCCCTTGCCACCGTCTTCAGGTTTGTATGCCTTTATAATCCACCTAGGCAGGTGACGCCCCGAGCACTTCGGTGGCATCGACAACTGAGCCTTTCCGGGACCTGAGGCCAACTCCACATTCTGTCGAATGGTACTGATGAAAGCTGAGCATGGTTTGACGTCGTCCGGCATAGTAACCCCTCCAAAAACGGGGAGCGGATTTGAGCCAGCTTCGCAGTTGAAATCACCATCATCAAGCAGGTCGTCAAACTCCGCAGCGAATTCGAGAAACCCCCTGGACAGGATATAACACTTTCCACTAAACCCTTCAAGCTTAAACTTGTTGATGACATGTTGAGCAATGACGCTCTCTGATTTGTCGTCACAGAGAGAACCATAGACTACAATAATTGAGCATTTCTTGAAGTCTCTCAGCTTTTGTTGATCGGCAGAATTCTGAATAGTATCAACGAGCTTCGCCACTCCGAACTTTTCACGCTTGAGAAGCATGGTAGGGATACACAGGCTGATAGCACCCCGAATGTGTGAAACAGCGAAGCTGCTAGAGCATCTCACGTCAAGAAGCATGAGCTCCTCAAAGGACCCTGTGATAAATTTAGCCAGTATTTCGGGCGAAATAGGCTCTGGTGTAAGCAGTTTTTTGTCACCGGGATTACTTTTGTTGCCTAGAGCCATAGAAGGCATTCTACATGTCATTGGTGACATGGCACCCCCAGGAGAAGCACGCGCACCCAGATTCAACTGGAAATTAGGCCTCTGCCCAGAGCCGGGAGTAGCTGACTGCGGTGTCGCAGGCCCGGCAAAACCAGGAAGCTTCAATTGCATGGCGGGATTGGCAGGCAACTCCAACTTCATTTGCGGCCTAACCGACCCTTTTAATTCTGACGATGGCATTTGGGGGGTCTGTTGAAGCTTCTTCAACGAACCACGACCTTGCGGGAGTGATAGCGTCATGTTGGCAGCCGTGTTTGCAAAGAATGGCGACGGATCCGGCACAGGGGCCGTCGAAGCCGGTCTACCAGAGCCAAGGGCACGGACCTCTGACGCAAATGATGGAGCTGCTGTGGCCGGTATCTGAGGGCGTGAGTGGTTGTAGCTGGACTGCCCTGGCCTGGCTCCTGGCGACATCGTAAGAACTTCGGTAGTAGATCCGGCACCGCCACGAGGTGAGCACGACGCGCTGTTCGGTGTTGCATGAGTCCAGTAAGACGCGGCGTTACCAGGACTTGACATGAAAGAACGATTGTTGGCGTCTTTTCGTGTCCGGTCATGACCGGGCATAGGGGTGAAATTGAAACTAGTTGTGTTTGTTGATACAAAAGCTGAAGAAGTAGAAGTCTGCATCATATTTGAAGAATCTTGAGCAGAACGCTGTGTATGTGAAATTTCGGCGTTAATATCCGAAGGTGTAGGTTGGGTTTGAAGTGCAGAAACAAAACTGTTGACTGAAGCGGAATCAGAATTATCGTCAAGTTCCATGGCAGAAGAAGAGCCAGCAGAAGTATTAGTAGTAGCGTGACGGTCCAACTCAAAGTAGTTCGGAGCAGCAGTTGTATCGTCATGAACTCTGGCTGCAGAGATATGATCTTTGCACGCAGTTTGCTGGTGACCAAGTGGAACAGGCGATGTCGTCATAGAATACTCCATAATTGGGTCGCAGGACGTTCTCGGCCTAAGTTAAACCCCAAAGGAGTAATTGGAGGCGCTGAAGTAAACCCTTTAGCGTTGGCTCAACGAATGAGAGCACTAAAAAAGAAACCTTTAGGGGCACAGTTTAGTTAGTGGCAAGTTTCACGGATGAGATGTGCAAGAGAAAAGACCAAAAGCTTCTAGCGCCAAAGTGGCAACACAGAAAAGTACAGAGCCACTTCACCAAGTGACACCCAGATTTGTCTTAGTATCGCCCAAACACATCCATCAATTACACTAAAGATAGGCAACTGGAAACAACACTAAAAAGTCTAGAATGCTGGTTCTGTAGTACGTTCCGCGGGTGGCTGAGTCTCAACACACTCGTGTTGACTTGATGAGGATCAGGGTTACGGTGAAAGGCGTATCCTTCTTCCTCTGAGAGATATCAACCGAAGAAGCCAAACACACGAAGTTAGACAAACGCCATCATGCCCATTAAGAGAAAGCCCGACATAGCAAGCCTTACGTCACAGCAAAGCTACGCCATCAGCGCCTCATGACAACATAGTGTGGTGATGATTATGGGCTAGTAGAGGGGGCGTGGGCTCGTGTTTACTTGTGGGTATGCAGGTGAAGCTTGGCAAAAAGAAAATAAACATAAAGAGAGGGCTAAAGGTAAGGCTTACCTTGGGATCTAGATCCGTCTATCAAATGCGCTCTTGCGACGTTATATGAACACAATAGCGGTGCAGTAGTGGGCTAATTCTAATAGGACAGAATAGAATTTCCACAAACAGAAAAGTCTGGCAATGATGGAAATGGTAGCACTAGACTTATATGTGCACCCAGAGAGCCCTAATATATATATATATATATATGCAGACACAGCCGTGTATCTGGAGAAGTCCGTTGGGGTATCTGTAGTTGGTTGTTGGCTTTGTCTGGTCTATAGCAGCGGGTATGATCGCCAGGTCTCGACTTGAGCCAGCACCAGAAAGTAGTCCCACACCCTGTCTAAAGAAAACCTCGCTTCGTACTGTCGGGACCAGTGATTGGGAGAGTAACTGACTGTAGACAGCAGCCGATTGGATGGGCTGCGCCGTGAGGTTGATGATGGAAGGTATATAAGGAGTTCGTATGGTGATATCACTGGCGACGGGAGTATTTTGATAGGCGGGATGATGTTTGACGATGTGCGTTGTTGGTCAAAGGTCTTTGGTACTGTGAGGAAGCTCAAAGCTCAAAGCAGATGTGTGTAGTGTCGTGGGTATGTCGGTATGGAAGCTTCAGTAGTGGATCCGAGTCTTGAAGAGCTGGGAGAGATGATATGTAGCCAAAGAGTTATAATAAAATGGATTGAATCCAGGGTCGGACTACACAGATGAATATGTACATGTAAAGATAAATCCAACGAGTGGCAAACAGAAGTGGGGAACTAGCAACAGTCTCTACGGTGCTGCGATTCCGATGGTAACTCTCAAACGAGCCAAACAATTAATAAATAAAACAACAAGAGAAAGAAAAATTTAAGCGCGGTGGGATCATGAGTTGATGCGTAGATAATTAAAGAAGACGGGGCAGAGGATGGGGAAGAATATGTAGGCTCAAGAGTATTGCTCAAATGAGGTGAGAAATAGCCTAAGAGATGATACAATGGAATGTGCATGCAGTGTGTCGTTAACACATCAAAATAGAAGCAAGACAAAAAAAGAACGAGCCTAGAGCGGAGCACGGTAAGTTTACGGAAAGGGAAATTCAAGAAATTTATCAATTAAAATTTCACAATAATGTAGAAAGGAGACAAGAACAACCGCAGTTGCAGAACGTAGTAATGCTGCACAAGGACATGCAATCGGGAAAAACGCCAGAAACCTGGCACTGAAGTTTGTTCTGGTGGCTTACGAAAAAAAGAAAAGAGGAAACAATTGCCCGCCAAAGACATAAAACCAGATACCGTGTTAGGATGATGAAAGGAGAAACTATACTACAGATACAGCATAGCGTAACTTAGCATTGCAGAAAGGAACCTGCCACTCTTTCTCTCAGTATAGGAGGAATGGATCATAGAAACCCATAATATACGGAGATGAGCATCAAGTTGGGTGTAGGAATAGCCAAGGAAGGAACATGGAGACATTCGGTTGCATGTTGATTATACCCGATGCACAAAGTTGGGCAGAGCAGGATGTATAGGCTAGCTAGTTGTTCATGGGGAATGGGGTACAGAGACTGTGGTTTGGATGTAGAAGGAAAGGCCTAACAATCAGCAAGTGGCGATAACCACATATAGGCCAAGAGAGTGCAGTGCGGCAAAATGAGGAGATGTATGGGAAAGAGCTAAGCAGAGAAAGGGGTTCTTTAAAGTGGGGATGAGTAGTTGACGAGGCAAAGATCCCACAGCGTCGCGAGATTCAAATCTGCCTTACTAGATCCCCATAAGTCGGGAATCTATCAAGGCCCATCGCTCTGCATCTCGAAATACTGAGGTTTTCTCAATAGATTTCACGAACCACTTCCTCTCCTCTTGTCTCCGCTCCTCCCCCTCCCCTCACATCTCGCCTCCAACCGACCCGCCTGTCCACCGATCATCCATCACCCATCACCCATCACCCACTCACATGCCAACTCCCCATTACCCACCAACCCGTCCCGCCGCAGCCTCATCCTCACGATACTCTCATTTCAGCTCTCCCTTTCCTCCGTTAGCCTTGACATATGCCATATTCAGAACAAGTAGCCACCTCATCTCTCTCCGTTTCGTCTCAACAGGGATCACCACGATTACCTCCAACCCGACCTACCAACAGTAGAAGCGATCCTCCACCCAACGAAGGTTCCATCTTAATCTTGTATCCAAGCGCTCAAGGGCCTATGAAGCACAAAGGATGGGGGAGATACATCTGGGCAAATAGACAATAAGAAAAGGCAGCAGGTGACGTCGCGAACCGAGCCCGTGGGATTTTTGCAGCTATTTCTTTTCTTTTTTTTTTCGTTTTTTTTTTCCCTCGGGCCTCTTCGCTTGTGAGATCCACAAGTGGTGGAGTTTATCTGAATTCGGTTGAGAGTCACAGTATATGTATATATATATGTATGAAAGCGGCAAGCAGTCTTAGGTGCTATCAGATCAAGGCTGATGGACAAAGCACATCCAGTCTTCTCAATATCAACATACCGGTCTATTCGTTCTAGCCTCTGGCTGCTTTGTTCTTTCTGGTTGGGAAACTGTAGGGGCTACTTAGCCTGCTGCAACCGCTCCTTTGTCCAAGGCTACCCGCACTAAGATTCCTTCGCTACGTGTTTGGGTGCTCTAGAACACTGTAAACCTGAGCAGATCTTCCAATAGTAAGCCACCCCTCCTATGAAGAAGTAAACTAGCCAGGACACTAAAGACAGATCATAACGGAGCTACAAGGAGTCAGGTGGAGAATGGGGCTCAGGACGATCATCGGAAATTTAAGAGTGGAGTCCGAAGCCTGCTCAATGGAAGAAGTAAATGCTTCAGTTTCCGTATACTACGTTTCACTATGGATTCAAGGAATATCATAAAATTCTGTAATGCCTTGTTCTGTCAAACTCTTATTGTTATCATTATCGTCCTCTCCCTCTACGGCGCTCAGTCCAGCTCCCTTCTCTCACCATTCCCGCCGCCCACCGCGCTGCCCGACAACTATATTCCCAGAATCCCTCAGGTCCATAAACCAACCACCCAGCCCCTGTATTCATGCCCTCCCTGGGTCAAATGCCGCAGTTCTAGACCTGGGGCTCAGGCGAAAAACTTGACGCCATGATGTCATGGTGCAGCACAGAGATTCTCGTGTTTGGTAGTGGGTTCGGGTGCCCCTATCGTATTGGGAGATTTCCACATCTGCTCCGGTAGTGCGTTATTACTATCGGGAAATTCAGGTTCAATCAAGTATCCAGAGCATTCAATAAGATAAGTACTCAGAGCATTCGATGAGATTTCTGGACTCTGATCACACCAAGGCTCTAGATTTATACGTGTTGAGTGTTTGTAGCTCTATTAGATACATTTATATGGGGTATTTTATATATTCGTGGCGGAGTGGAACTCTGGCTTCAAGCGCCAATTGGCACCCAATTCTTTGGAATCCTCCCTTCCTTATGAACCCCAAGCTATATCTGCATATCCCAATTCCACTCGTCTCAAAAAAAACGCCCCAATAGGGGCTCCCTCATCCTATCGACCTTGTATGCCCACCCTCACAACGCGCCAGGCCATATTCTTTTCTCGCTCGTTTCGTCGCATGTCATATGTCTGTTGGTTCCGCCAATGACGTATGTGCTCCTAGATCCTCCGATGTGGTTCCTCACAAAACCCCTGGGGTTTACCAGCTAGGCCCTTGTTAGGTTTGCTTCTAAAGACTATAACGGACAACGGCTAGAATACGTATAGGCCGCAGTGGGTTTATGCAGCAAATCAAGTGAAAGGCAAGTAAGAGGCAAATGAAAAGCAAATATGCGAGTTTTACAATCCGGTTGCATGTATACATGGGACATTGTGGGTATCTGCATCTGGCAGCCAAAAAGAAATAAGATATTCTGTGTGCATCAAGGGAGGCCTGGATTGACTTGATGATTGGTTGATGCTGTACACGCCAACAGCCTTGTTTTTTTTAAGTCATTGCTGTCTTTTTCTCAAACGCCGTTTCAACAGAAGCCAAGGACTCGAGGATAAAATATTTTATATTTCCGAGCCCTCGCTCCCTTACTTTCCATGTGAACGATGGCGACATCTAATGTAGAATAATCAGCACCGAAACTCCAATAGTACCATGTCCTGTGGCTCTCTTCTTCCGTGTGTCCGTAATGTCTAGCGTTACGTCTATAGGGTCCCAGATACTCTTTTAGCGTCTCCAGCTCCGATCATTTTAGGGCTCTACCGACTGGTTAGGGAAGAGATCGGAGGCCTTGTGACCACGGGGATTCGCAGGGTCTTAATAACTGAGGAGCCAGGAAACGGTGCTTGGAATGGATCCAGAGATATTAAGGTTGTGATGATCTAGTTGGGGTTTAGGATCGTGTGAGGAGAGAGAATATAGCGTAATCAGGATTAACTGTATGATGCATTTCTAGTAACCGCGGGAAGCGCCAAATAACGGATTATTAAAATACTATGAAACAAGAAGCCTGCCCAGACATCTCTACTTTCCAAAGGCTCTCCCATTCGACGTCACTATCCATTCCAACAAAATCCGAAACATAAACCCGTAATGACACTCATCCATGGCCCATCTCGATCTTTTTTTTTCGGTAGTCTCTCGCTCTCGGTAAAATCAAGCATGGAATCTAATGCCGATGTATGCGCCAATGGCTTCAGCTGTTTGCCGTTACATGAGCTGTACTTTATATTAGAGCCTTTGCATCTTATCACCAAGTGACAAAGCAATATACTGTTCAGGCTGTGTATATATATATCTGACACCATATAAGCCAATACATTCCAAATACTGCTGTGGCGCTGCAATGAATGATAGACACTATATTCCTTTATACGCATGCAAAGAATCAACCCAGTGGTTTCCTTTTTCCTTCCATCACCAGCATGCTTGCTGGCTACACCCAAAAACCGCCCAGCCAAGCCCAAACGCCTTCTGCATCAATCGACCCTTCTAGTCCCTCTAATCACGCCATCCCTCCACCACCGACGTCGCTTGTTTAATTTATTCTCTATCAACCTTATCAAATACCAAATTTCTCATCAGTAGGTTCTCGTTTCACTCCACGGTAGTCGTATCTCCGACTATACCTATCCTCTGCAAATTTGTGAGGATACTGGCTGTAGAAGCCAGTATCCTGGCATGATGTGTATACATCCAGTTACTATGTAGTGATGCTTACTACCTTCAGAAAAGCGGTGAGCGACTTTACCATGGGAACTGTGGGGGTGGAGCGTCAGGTGTGGGGGTTGCACTGAGAGAACACATTATCAGTTTATGCCCAATTTCTACGTTCATTAAACTAGTTTAGGGTATCGTAACCTTATCCGTATATAATTCGTTCTTACAAAATGACGTCATATAGGGCACCTTATTGACAAGGTGAGCCCTTATACCCAAATAAGAATATCCCCCCGCCCGCCATGAATAGCATTCTTACATTATCCACCTAAAATCACATATATATATACATCCATAAGAACAAAGGATTCATGGTAAGCCCACCAATTAACAAAAACCCCCACCAACTTCAAAAAATCTCCACACCTCCAGGATAGCCGACCCATCTAGCCCTTTCCAATTCCTCAACTGCGTCTCGTCTCTTTCCTCATCCAACATAAATAAATAAATAAAACAAAATCAATGGCGAATAAAAAAAAACACCATTATTATCCCCACAAGAAAACATGATAGTATCCCAATGTGGCGAGTAATATGTGCTGCATCCACGGGATATGGGCGTATGTATTGGCCGGCCGGGGAGGCTTCCGCGAGGGATTCCATGCAGGTATGGATATTGGGAAGTATGTATTTGGGCTAGTTTGCATGAACGTTCAGCCATGGAGATATCTTTACGGAATTCAGTATCTGTAGAAAATAAGGCAAGTGATGATGCCTCATATCTGTGCCCAGCCTTAACTGGAAGCAAGCCCCAATCCGACTTGGTCTCCTACTTACTGTGCCGGCCCCGCACTATGGAGTTAAGGTGTCTCCGAAACTCCAGCATGCTTGTTCGTAAGCCCACAGTAAATCTACACAACGTATCGCTCGGCTACTGATGCCCAATACATACATATTTGTATTTATTTTATTTATTTATTATTGAGCCATTAGGTATCATTTTACGAACCTTGGGCACCAAGAACGTCACGTTTTTAAGACATCCAAACATCCCAATCAAAAATTGAATTCATCTGCCACAGATGGCCAGTAAAGATAGTAAAAATAAACAGAATTGCTTGGCGAAGCAAAAGAAAACATACAACACC